>JAAGKR010006763.1:6859-30712 GCA_011419295.1 Clarias macrocephalus
AGAAAGACAAGGAAAATGCGGAGGACTTTGGACTAAGCTAAAGCTAATCCTGCAACAACCAGTGCTTCCTAGCATTTTTCTCGCTAATGTACGTTCCCTGAGAAACTAACTGGATGAGCTCAGGATCTGGACTCTAACTCAGAGACTGATTACGAACTGTAATATCATGTTTTTTTTAACTTGGCTCAACGTCGGCATTCCAAATAGCGCGCTAGAGGTCGAGGTGCGCATTTTCAGGGCTGATAGAGAAGCAGCATGCAAGAGTAAAAACAGAGGCGGAGGCTTACAGGTATGCATTTATTTAAACAAAACATGGTGCACTGTCTCAGTCACTGTTTCTTCTCATTGCTCTGCTGGTCTTGAATGCATGATTATTAAATGCAGGCAATTTTATCTACCATGCGAGTGTTGTGATATTTCCTCCCAGATGCTAAGGCTAATACAGCCATGAAAGAACTCAGTGCTGCTATTAACAGGGGCAATCACTGGGGATTTTAATCGCTGTTCTGCCAAAATTCCAGCAGAATGTGTTTTCTTCACTAGGGGACACAAAACACTGTATTATGTTCACACAAGTGTGGCTAATTTTTCATACACCTCCCCCACCTAGGACAATCTGACCATCTCTCATTGTTTCTGCTGCCCAAGTACTCTCCAGTCATCAAACGTGTGAAACCAACAATCAGAACTCTTAAAGTCTGGCAGTGGTTGCTGCTCAGGCAACCACTGACTCAGTCACCAATATCAATACCTACACAAACTCTGTTCTGGATCATATTAACTGGTGTGTAGATTGGGTGACTACACAAAGAAATATAGTAGCATTCCCTAATCAGAAGCCCTAGATGAACAGGGAGGTCTTCCTTCTGCTCAAAGCATGCAATATAGCCTTCAGGTCTGTAGACCTGGAGGCCTACATCATCGCCAGAGCTAATCTGAGGAGGGGAATCTGCAAAGCCAAACATGAACTCAAACAACGGATTGAGGAGCATTTCAACTCTGCTGACCCCCGACGCATGTGACAAGGGATCCAGGCCAGCACTGACTTGAAACCACCCAGCGGGGCACCTTCAACCAGCTCTGCGTCACTTCCCGATGAGCTCAACCTCTTCTATGCTCGTTTTGAGAAAGGGAACACAGAGCCCATGCTCAAAGCGGAACTACTACATTGTGAGCAGGCGCGTACACTCTCCACCTCTGAAGTGTGTGCTACTCTGAGCAGAGTGAACGCAAAGAAAGCAGCTGGGCCTGATGGCATCCCTGGCCAAGTATTCAGAGCATGCACAACGTGAAGCGAAGCCAAAGTCGAGGAGCGAAAGTGAAAGTTCAATGCCGTTAAACCCTCAGCGAGGCAACTAATTCAAAGTGTGAGACAAGAATCTGAAAAATGAGAAAACAAAGCGGAGTCGATAACGTGAAAACTATGAAACAAAAACGTGAGAATATTGGAGCAAAAAAACACAATAATCCGGCAGCGAGACAGCGCGGTGTGCTTCCTTAGGAGACGGTCTCTGATCAGCGCGAAAGTGCTGAGAGCGTGACACAGCTTGGCATCAGCACACCATTCTGCAACTGCACCCTAGACTTCCTTACGAACAGACAACAGTCCGTTAGGCTAAATAACCTAACTGGAATTCCTCAGAGGATGTGTATTTTCCTCTCTCCTATACTATCTTTTCACCTGCCTATGCCTCCAACAGCAGTTTGGAAATGACACCACGGTGGTTGGCCTGATCAGAGGTAATGACGAGACGGCTTATATGAAGGAAATCAAGCATTTAGTATCATGGTGTGAAGACAACAATCTGGAACTAAACACCAAGAAGATGAAAGAGATCATTGTGGATTTCTAATGAGCTGGCAATCACACGTATGCTCCCATTCACATCAACGGAGCTGCTGTTGAGCGTGTAACCAGATTTAAGTTCCTTGGAGTCCAGCAATTGCACTGCTCAGGACTGTAAAGCCCTTCAGAGGGTAGTGAAAGCCGATCAATGAATCATTGGCACCCAGCTACCCACCCTGGAAGACATTTATAAGAAACGCTGTCAGCAAAGGAGGCATTATCAAAAATTCCTCTCACCCATATCATGGACTGTTGGCTCTGCTAGCATTTGGCAGGTGCTCCAGATCAGAGCCCACACCAACAGATTGAAAAATTGCTTTTTTCCTGTGGCTATTACTGCACTGAACAGCTGATCATGGACTGTCACTTTCTGTTTATATTGCACTTCTTTGTTTTTTTTACCACTATGCATCTTTGCAGCATCAATAATTATGCACTATAAATATAAATATTATCATAACACTACACTGTAAAAAAAAACGGTAAATTTTACGGTAAAAAACTGGCAGCTGTGGTTACCAGAATTTTACCGTAAAAAATACGGTAGCACCGTTATTGCACTGTAAAAAAAGAAACCGTAAATTTTATGATAAAAAAAACGGCAGCTGTGGTTGCCACAAGTTCACTGTAAAAAATACGGTAGCAATGTTCTACGGGATCACACTCATTATGCTGCATATTTTACAGATTTTAATTGCTCTTTTTTTTTTAGAGCCTGGCGGGGAATCAAACTCAGACCTTGGCGGTGCAAGGCAACAGTGCTAACCACTACACTACCATGCTTGCTACATAAGTGTTGTTGTTGTTGGAGTGCAAGTCGTGTGAGGGGATGTGGGGAAACCGAGGAAGTCCAACAACGACAACAGTTGCCTAACAATTGTGCGATCCCGTAGAACCAAAAACATTGATACCGTATTTTTTACAGTAAACTTCTGGCAACCACAACTGTCGTTTTTTTATCGTAAAATTTACGCTTTGTTTTTTTTACAGTGCAATAACGGTGCTACTGTATTTTTTACGGTAAAATTCTGGTAACCACAGCTGCCAGTTTTTTACCGTAAAATTTACCGATTTACGCACCATTTTTTTTTACAGTGTACTGTATATTTCACCCATATTTATTTTGTATATACTGTACAAATAAGAAGTCACATATGTACAGATGTATATCCTGTTACTTTTCGGCATGTAATCTTTCAGAGATTTTAATCGACTGAAAAAGTTTGCTGCATTACATTGTATTATACTGTACACCATTATAGACATATTCCACATCTTTATTACCTAATGCACCTTCTGTTTACTATAGCACATTCACTGCCTAATGTTGCACAATTATACTTCACATTACTATATCACTATATTCTATTCAATTTATTTAATGTAATTTTTTTTGTACCTGAGTCTCCAATAACACATCATGGGATAAACCAAGATGGCGCCGGTGAGGTCGGCTGCCGTCACGACTGCTCCGACCTACTTTACCTTGTTTTCGTTTTTTAAGTTAACTTTCAGTAATTTTAATCCGGCTAATTCGCCACCATTGAGTGCATTAGGTACGATAGAGATACTCTTATTTCTATTGGTATACAATGTACTCACAATTCGACGTTTTTGACTCCGGATCCGAGCTGGCCGAGTGAGATCCTGAGGGAGAACAAAGGACGCGACGCGAAGCGGCGGCCCCGAGGGAAACGAGCCGGCGTCAGGAACAGGCTGAGAGCCCGTGCACACCGCACACCTCTGCCTAGCATCCTGCTCGCCAATATCCAGTCACTGGAGAACAAGCTCGATGACCTCAGGGCCAGGATAAAGTTCCAGAGAGACATTCGGGACTGCAATCTCCTCTGCTTCACTGAGACATGGCTGAACCCAGCGGTGCCGGACTACGCCATCCAGCCGGCCGAGTTCTTCTCGGTTCACCGCATGGACAGGACACGGGACTCGGGGAAGACGAGGGGAGGCGGCGTGTGTTTAATGGTGAACAACAGCTGGTGCAGCAGCGCAAGCGTTGTTCCTCTCGCACGCTCCTGCACACCCAACCTGGAACTTCCGTCCATCAAGTGTCCTTTTTGTCTTCCTCTGGAGTTTACATCGGTCATAATCAGCGCCGTTTATATTCAGCCACAAGGGGACACGGACACTGCCTTATGCGAGCTGCATGAGGTTCTCACACAGCACCAAACACAACACCGGGACGCTGCGCTTATTGTGGCGGGGAACTTTAACAGTGCCAACCTCAAACTTCTATCAGCACATCACCTGCCCGACCAGGGGCGAAAGGACACTGGACCATTGTTACACTTCAGTTAAGGACGGCTACAAGGCACAATCTCGTCCACCGTTTGGGAAATCTGACCACGCCGCCATCTTCCTCATGCCAAAATATAAACAAAGGCTAAAACAGGAACTTCCGGTTCAGAGGGAGGTCGCGCGCTGGACGGACCAATCGGTGGCCGCGCTTCAGGACTCACTCGATGACGCAGACTGGGACATGTTCCGGAACAGCTCTGATGACGTCACCGTGTTTACGGAAGTGGTTGTGAGCTTCATCGGGAAACTAGCAGATGATACCGTGCAGAAAACGATCATCAGAACGTTTCCTAATCAGAAGTCGTGGGTGGATAAAACCATCCGCGACGCTCTGAGATCTCGCACCGCTGCCTACAACGCGGGACTTGCGTCGGGGGACATGGACCAGTACAAGGCTGCGTCATATAACGTCCGGAAGGCGGTGAAGGAGGCGAAGCAGCGCTACGGAAGGAAACTAGAGTCACAACTCCAACAGAGTGACTCTAGGAGCCTGTGGCAGGGACTAAGGACAATAACGGATTATAAAGCACCAACATCCGGTATGACGAACGCGGACAAGCTGAACACCTTCTATGCTCGTTTCGAGGCTGCAGCTAAAGACGGTAGCGTTGATAATGTTAGCGGTGCTAACGGCTGCAGACAGGAAGTCACTGCCAGTACCGGAAACGTGTTCATCATCTCCGAGCATGACGTGAGGAGAGCCTTCAGGAGAGTGAACACCAGGAAAGCAGCAGGACCAGACGGCATCTCAGGTCGAGTCCTCAGAGCCTGCGCAGACCAGCTAGCACCTGTGTTCTCAGAGATATTCAACATCTCCTTATCTCAGTCGGTGATCCCCACATGCTTTAAAGAGTCCATCATTGTTCCTGTTCCGAAGAAACCACATCCTGCTTCCCTCAATGACTATAGACCTGTAGCCCTCACATCAGTGGTGATGAAGTGCTTTGAACGGCTGGTCAGGGACTTCATCATCTCCTCACTGCCAGACACACTGGATCCACTACAGTTTGCCTACCGGTCAAACCGCTCTACAGATGACGCCATCGCTCATCTACTCCATACTGCTCTCACTCATCTGGACACTAGAAGAGGGAATTATGTGAAAATGCTTTTCATCGACTACAGCTCAGCATTTAACACCATAATTCCCTCCACACTCACCACCAAGCTGGAGCACCTGGGACTCAGCTCATCTCTGTGTCAGTGGATCTCCAATTTCCTAACTGGGAGACCACAGGCAGTAAGTATGGGCGGACACTTCTCAGCCTCCATCACTCTCAGCACTGGAGCCCCACAGGGTTGTGTTCTGAGCGCTCTACTGTACTCTTTGTACACACATGACTGCGTAGCCACTACCAACTCCACCACCATCATCAAGTTTGCTGATGACACCGTCGTGGTGGGCCTGATCACCGACAACTATGAGACGGCCTACCTGAAGGAGATTGGAAATCTGAAGAACTGGTGCCACACGAACAACCTCCTTCTAAACGTCAGCAAGACAAAGGAGTTGATAGTGTTCTTCAGCACAAAGCAGAAGAGGAACTACCAGACCGCCGTTATAAATGAGAGCCCAGTGGAGAGAGTGGACAGCTTCAAGTACCTCAGTGTTCACATCACGCAGGACCTGTCATGTTTAATATTTATTTTCTATATAGATATTTTTAATTCCTTCCTAGATCAATAACTTTCTTGTCTTTTTTTTTTTGTTTTGTTTCCTTCTTGTTCTATGGTCAGGGCAGTTGCCTAAGCACTTCACTGCATATCGTACTGTGTATGATTGTGTATGTGACAAATAAAATTTGAATTTGAATTTGAATATTATACTGAACTGCCAGCTGCCTAACACACAGTTTGACTGCAAAGCAATTACTGCTATCTGTTATCACTTAAATGAGGATGGATTCCCCGTTGAATCTGGTTACTCTCAAGGTTTCTTCCTATTGCCATCTCAGGGAGATTTTCCTTGCCACCATCGCCCTCTGCTTGCTCATCAGGGACAATCTGATTATTTTGATTCATACATATTTTCTCACAATTTATACACATTTAATACGTTTTTATTTGATTCTGTAAAGCTGCTTTGCAACAATGACCATTGTTAAAAGTGCTATATACACTACTCACAATAAGTTAGGGATATTGTTATTTACCTGAGTGCTTTTCCTATTTGCTCTGAATTTTCCCTTTGATATTACTAATAATGTGTGAGAAGAAACACCATTTATTAGTTTAATATTTATTACCCCCAAAATTTAGACAATAACAAGCATAACACCAAATAAAAAAATTGACAGTAGCGGGTGTTTTCACCATTTGCCGCAATGACAGCTTGACAGCGACGTCT
The DNA here is from genome assembly GCA_011419295.1 of Clarias macrocephalus. Lineage (NCBI taxonomy): Eukaryota > Metazoa > Chordata > Actinopteri > Siluriformes > Clariidae > Clarias > Clarias macrocephalus. Next base: position 13,366 of record JAAGKR010006763.1, read on the forward strand.
CAGGCTCCTCACTAGCCTCATGATGTTGTTCTGAGGCAATGCGTTCAACTCTTCCACAACTGCTACATGCAGTTCTGCAAGGTCACGTGGGGTGGGGTACGATCATCCAGTCTCTGTTTTAACTGGTCCCAGACGTGCTCTACTGAGTATAAGGTCAGGGGACATTGATGGCCACCATATGAGGCACTCCAACTTCCTGAAGTCGAGCTGTGACAATTCTGCCACGATGTGGTGGAGCATTATCATCCATGAACAGAAAGTTGGGGGTGTGCTGGCGGAATTGGGGGATGATGATGGATTCTATGATGCCTCTGAGGTAAGCATGTGTAGTGACTGAGCCATCTATAATAACCAAATCTGTTTTGTGCTGACTGGTGATGCCTGCCCAGACTGTTGCACCTCCACCACCAAAGCAAACCCATCAGTTCACTCATCAGTGAACAGGACGGTAGACCACTGCTGCATTGTCCAGATCACATGGTCTTGTGCCCACTGCAAACGTTCACGGCATGTCTTTGTGTCAGTGGAGTCACCTGCAACGGTTGTCTGGCATTCAAGCAAAAGCGGTGGAGTTTGTTGCGAATGGTTTGTCTGGAAACCCTCGTACCCCTCACATCTGGTAAACGGGCCTGCAGCTGTGTGCATAACGATGTCTGAGTGCATATGTCCTTAGGAACTGGTCATCGCTGCGGTCTGTCATTCATGGGGCTCCACTCCTGGGTCTGTCATGAACTCTGCCAGTAGTTCTGTGTCTTTATGCAAGTCTGCTGATAACATGTTGAGACACACCACGAGCAACATCTGACTGCCTGCCACCGACCCGAAGGCGCGCCATGGCCAGGTGGCACTGCTCGTCCCTTAAGTGACGTCGTGTGTTCATGGCCGTTTGAATGATGAACTTGGAATAACTTACTGACAATACCTTTTTACAGCTTTTTATATATATAAAATGTTGAAATTGATGCCACATTGAAAAGGGTTATCTTTTGGTATCGGCCCCAGTATAAGGCACACCTGTACACAATGAGACCATTACATGGAAAACACAAAACGAGGTGTGTCTATCACCCCAATACAATTGCCTCCATATCCCAAAAATGTCTGAAGTGAAACAAACACCATATGTATGACATCCACTGAGTCTCTCACAATATCCCTAACTTATTGTGAGTAGTGTAAATAAAATTTAATTGAATTGATAGAAAGGCAACAGTAACTCAAATAACATTTAATTACAACTGAGGTAAGCTGAAGGGCGTTTCTGAACACATAACACTGAACACATAACATGTTGAACCTTGAAGCAGATGTGCTACAGCAGCAGAAGACCACACTGGCTGCTGCTTCTGTTAGCTAAGAACAGGAAACTGAGACTACAGTTCACATGGACTCACCAAAACAGAACAAGATTGGAAAAAAAAAAAGGTCTGATGAGTCACGAATTCTGCTGCGACATTTGGATGGTCGGGTCAGAATTTTCTGTAAACAACATGAAAGCATTGATGCATCTTGCCTCATATTCAATGGTTCAGGCTGGTGGTATAATGGTGTGGGGGAGATTTTCTTGCCACACTTTGGGCCCTTTAGTATCAATTGAGCATGGTTTAAACTGCCTATCTGAGTTGTTGCCACCTTCCAGTTGTGCCGCAGCATGGCAGCACTGACAAGAACTCTGAGCCAACTTTTGTTTATCTGTCTTTTATTTTTATTTTGTTTTGTTTGTCCTGCACTTTCGCACTTTGAATATAGTTGCGACTCACAACTCCCCACAACTGAGACCAGCAGTGAATTCGGATTTTAACTAATCATTTTTAAAAACAGCCAACAATGTTCTTTCCTGGATCCTTTCCTTTCCGTTGATGCCACTGAGAAAAACAAGGAGAGGAAAGTGCACAGGCGTGCTGTGCAGAGCCCGGCAGTGAAAAAACAGACTCCTCTCTGCCCTCCATACTGCTTACAAATATGCAGTCCCTGGATAATAAGCTAGACGAGGGACATCAGGAAGTGTTTTTGCCATGTCACAGAGACATGGCTTGAGTCCAACATTCTGGATTATGCCATTACGTCAGACTTTTCTTTCTAGTGACTGGATAGAACAGAAAACTCATGCAAGTTGAGGGGCTGGAGAGTATGCTTTATGGTTAATTCTGCGTGGGCTACAGATGGCTGTATGCTGATATCTTACTGCTCACCAGACCTAGAACTGCTGATCAAGTGTTCCGCACTAAGCTGAATTGCCTTCAATTCGGGGAACCCTGATGACTATAAACCTGCCAGGTTTGACCTCAGGAAGCCCATCAGATATGCCTTGTACTAGGGGACTCCACTCACCACAGTCAGGAACCCAGGCGCCTGTGGAGTGGAATATGCTAAATCACAGATTACAAAGGAGCCACTTAGCGCAACATTTCCAGACAAGCTTAACACCTACTATGCTCAGTTTGATGTAAACAATACAGCGCCTGCCACTAGACCACACATGACTAGGGATGACCCTATACTCATTCTGGAAATGGCTGAGGTGAGATGAGAGCTCAAAAGAGTTAATTCATACAAAGCCCCAGGATGGAGTCCTGAGGGCATGCGCTGACCTTACGGGGGTGCTCACCAGTATCTTCACCCTCCCTCTGAGTCAGTTCCTACCATCTTTAAGGCATCCATCATTGTTCCTATTCATAAAAAACAAAATATCTATTGTCTCAACGACTATTGGCCAGTGGCACCGACATCCGTCATCATGAAGTGCTTTGAGCGACTAGTCAAGAGGTCAAGACTAGACCCAAGAGGGCCACAGACCCACAGACTTAGCCACACAGATGGAGTCCTGGGCAGAGGGAAAACATAAGAGAATGCTCTATGTGGACTACAGTTCTGCACTTAACACCATCATCCCCTCTAAACTGGTTAAGGAACTTATTTGGGTCTTGATACCTCCATGTGGAGCTGAATCTTTGACTTTTTGACCAGCATGTCACAGGTGGTGAACATCGGTAGCCACACTTCATCATCAATCCATCACCAATCTCCTCCATCTACACTGATGGCACAGATGTTGAGAGAGTGAACAACTTCAAATTCCTTGGCGTAAACCTTACAAATTACTTTTCCTGAACAACACACACTGACATCATGGTAAAGAAAGCTCACCAGAGGCTCTATTTCCTGAGTTCGGTATGAAGACATAAACTTCTACAGGTACTGTTCTAGCTAAAGCCAGAAAGCACTGCAAAAAGTGGCATAAACGGCACAGAGCATCAGTGGAAGCATGCTCCCGTCCATCCGGAATATAAAGTATATCACAGATGATGCCTGCAGAAAGCACGCAGAGTCATCCAGGACCACAATCACCCTGCACACAGACTGGCAAGCGGTAGAGGAGCCTGTCCGCATGCACTAAAAGACTGCAGGACAGTTTCTATCACTAGGCTATTAGGATTCTTAACTCAAATGCATAGTTGAGTGATGTAATAATTACATAACACACCACATTCCAGACACTAAAAACCTTGTTTAAAAGTATAGCTCTAAGAAAGCTTCAGACACTAAAATCCTTGTTCTGAATGAATGCCTGCACTAGGACACCTTTAAATTTATTTAAAAAATTGTGCATATACACACACACACACACACACACACACACACACACATACATACATACATACATACATACATACATATACACACATACATACATACTTACATATACATAAATTCCCATACATACTCACACTCTTCTCATCCTAAGCATTTCATTGTCTTGTTGGCCCTGTGTTGACATGAATATGAAAAATAAACAGAACTTGAACTTGAATATTGACTATGCCCATCACTTCATGACCACAGGATAACTCGCCATGTCACAAAGCCAAAATCATCTCAAACTGGTTTCTTGATTATGAGAATGAGGTCACTGTACTGAAACAGCCTTCACAGTCACTAGATCTCAAACTCATAGAGCACCCTTGGAATGTAGTGGAACATATATGTAAATGTACAGCTGTACATACAGTAAATGTAAAGCTGACAAATCTGCAGCAACTTATGATGCTTACAGTACCCTGCTGAATCTATGCCACAAATGTGTAAGACAGTTCTGGGTCCAACCCAGTACTCTCATGGTGAACCTAATAAGGTGGCCTAATGGGTGTATTTATACCATTTCATTCAAAACTATCTTTGTAAGGTTTTGCAATTTAACTGCATAATTCTTAGTATTACCTTCTTCCTTTTTCTCTTTCATATACAAAATTCATTTAGATTTTCCTGAATTGTACAAGCCGAAGAGTTTACCTGGCATTTTAAATTGATAATAAAATACTTGACACTTGCATCCATCAGCCTCTGCCTTGTGGCAGCATCTTTTCCAGTCTGCATTGCTCATCATCATGAGTGGATCAGGTCAGTGAAATGTCTCAGGCTGATGCATTATTGCGTTTTAGTTTATTACAGGTTAAAATTTACTTATAGACAACAGACCTTAAGTACTAAAACTGATGTACAGATTGTACTGCTGGCCACATCACAGAATTGCCCACACTCCATTACAAGCTTTCCCCAAACAACACCTATCTCCCAGCATCTGTATTACCCTAGTACTTTAAAAAGGACAAAGTATATTTCTGAGTTTGGGCAAACAAAAAATGTCACCTCATCAAAAAATAAATAAATTCTCAGACATCTTGTAGCAGGATAGACTAAACTAGACCACAGTCTTTTCTGTCCCCTTTTTTTGTGTCAAAACCTCATAGTCTTTATTCATTTGTGTGTTGTTGTTTGAATATACCTGGTCTCTTTTCTTCATTTTGTGGCAGAACTTCTTCCACACACTCAGCAGGAAACCAACCAGTCCGACCTTTAACAGTTCCCTCCCAGAAGCCCCCCTCTCCAACACTCAGCACTGAAACACACGCATGACTCATGTCGTATAAACAAACACAAAAAACAGGAGGTAGAGTAAAGCAAGCATTATTAGTAGACAATTTGAAATGTACGTAAAAATCTTATATTAATTGTACATTTATCCACACATATCTGACCTTTGACCTTGTCCCCTTTGCTGAGACTGAGCTCTCGTTCTCCCTGAGCAGCATGGGAGCGAGTTGCTATAAAGACACGACCAGGAACTGCACTGTACAGCCTCCTTCGCTGAATAAGACTAAACACCAAGCAAGAATGGCTGATATTATACAACTACAACTACAACTGTTTAGGCTGTAATACAAAATATTGTCAACCTCACCCCTGTCTTCCTCTCTGTTTTTTCTGTTTATCATCAGAGTCTCCTCTTCCTCTTGATGGAGAGCGAGTGCGAGCACCACGAGGACTACTAGAACTTCTCAGAGCAAAAGATGATCGGCGCTGAGACAGAGATAAACAGGAAGGATTAGCAAAACAGTTATTACAAAACTATAAGCTAAAATCCTGCCATTGTGATTGTAATAGGTGATATGTGGTTGATATGTGGTGATATGTCAGGAATGATATTGGACTCCTGAAGCTTGGTGCACAATGTCCCACCCAAGTAAGATGGTAATTACTACAGGTAGCATCGCTTGGTCGATGTGGGTTTAGGCTAAAGCTAAATCCACATTGGTCAACACTCCGAAGCAGTTTCCGTGTCTCTGGTTTAAAAATAAATAAATAAATAAAAAGGACGAACTGCGCCTCAGAATAACATCAAATAAATGGATTATGTTATGCAATGTGATAATTTTTACAGAAGTGTGGCTTAACAACAATATTCCTAGCAGTGCAATTGAGCTAGAGGTTCGCAGTGTCTTCAGGGTAGACAGAACAGCAGGAGACTCTGGTAAGAGTAAACGAGGAGGTGGAGGTTTGTGCTTTTATGTTAACCAATCATGGTGTATGGACTCCACAGTTACTAAAAGTCATGGCTCGACTCATTTAGACTATTTGATGATTAAATGTAGACCCTTTCATTTGCCCAGATAATTTATTGCCATTGTTATGACTGCAGCTTTCATTCCTCCAGATGCTACTGCTAATTTGGCTATGGAAGAACTGCAAAAAATTAATAGCAACTACAGTCTCCACATCCAGAAGGAGCTTTTAATGTTGCTGGAGATTTCAACAATTCTAATATGAGAACTGCACTTTCAAAATTCCACCAGAATGTCTCCTCTACTCTCTACTAGTGGGAACAAAACATTGGACCACACCTACAGAAGCATTGTATAAGCAATGGGTCAGTCTCATTCCCTCTCTTTGTTCATGCTACCCAAGTAATTGCCACTTGTAGCTGATGCAGTCAAGCCAGCAGTAAAGCCAGTGAAAGTATGGCAGAGGGAGCAATTTCCTCAACAATAAAGCAGTTTCAAGACACTAACTGGATCAGGTTTACCTCACAGGCCACCACTGGCTCATACATCTTCTATCCTGGAGCATATCAACTTATGCAAAGAAAATAATCCATATTTGAAAAGCTTCCCCAATCAGAATCCATGGATGATCTCCGAGAGACCTTTTCTGCTGAGAGTGAGAAACACTGCCTTCATATCCGGTGATGCAGAGGCCTACTACAGCGGAGCTAGGGCTCATCTGAAAAATGGCATCTGGGCATCTGGCTTTGACCTAGGATTCAGGCAGTATTCCAATCATTATGATGGCTTTTCTGTTAAACATCCCCTCACTTTACACAATATACGTGCACTTACTAAGTCTCCTGGCCCTGACGGCATACCAGGGCGGGAGCTTAGGGCATGTGCAGGACAACTAGCACTTTTACTGAAATCTTCAACGTTTCACTGGTCCAGGCTACTGTTATCACATGCCTGAAGACATCTACAATCATACCGGTGCCTAAGAATTTTATTGCATCATGCTTGAACGACTTCCACCCAGTTGCACTAACCCCCAGTATCAGGAATTGCTTTGAGAAAGCGATGCTGGACTCCCACCAGTTTGTCGCTAAAATAGGTAAACAAAAGATGCTGTTTCTACTGCACTTCATTCAGCCATATCCTATCTGGACAACACCTATGTATGAATGTTGTTCATTGATTTTAGCTCTACATTTAATACTTATATACCCACTACGCTAATCGCCAAACTCCTGGGCCTGGATGTCAGCCCTGGCAGCTGGTTTCTGAATGACCCAACAATGGCATTCCACAGGGATGTGTGCTGAGTCAATTGCTCTATTCCCTGTTTACCATGACTGTGTGCCTCTGCATAACTCCAAAATGATCATCAATTATGCTGATTATACCACGGTGGTAGACCATGTCACCAACAACGATGAGTAGGCTTATAGGGAGGAGATTTGCAGCCTATCAGCATCACATTCCTCCAACAAACTCACCCTTAACACCCAGAAAACCAAAGAGCTCATTGTGGAATTCTGGAAATCAAAAATCAGCAGACACTCCCCCATCAGCTACAAGTGTACTTAAGTGGAACGTGTCCCCGGCTTCAAGTTCCTTAATGTCCACATCTTGGAGAGACTGTCCTGGCACAATAACACTTCACTTCTAATCAGAAAAGTGCAACAGCGTCTTTACTGCCTTAGAAAACTGAAGAAAGTTAATCTATCTCCTCAAATGCTAGAAAGCTTTTATCACTGGTAATTGAGACCATCCTGACCAATTTTAACCAGCACATTCAGATCCAGATTCTTTCCCACAACCATCACACTGCTACACCCGTTACACTATTTAAATAATCTTTTACCTGTAATACTTCACAACTGTATTACTCATACTTTCTCCCTCTATCTATCTATCTATCTATCTATCTATCTATCTATCTATCTATCTATCTATCTATTTATCCCCCCATATGTAATTTCAGAAGTGCTTAGCATAAATGAGTACACCCCCTTTGAAAAGTAATAACCCATTCCATTTGCTCTCGAATCCAGACGGATGCAAATTTGTTTCGACCGTAACAGCTGCAGCCTGTTTTGGGCTTGGTATGACGTGTTCGTCAGTGTCATTAATGTATGTAGGAAAATCAGGGCATGTTCAAAAATTTTGGCTGCCCCTCCCAACATTGATGCCTCATTAATGCCTTAGTATTGATTCATAAGTGCCGTTATCGTTATTGACTTTTAAATGCATTTAAGGAGTCGATATTGGTTTTTAACGTCTCCTTACCTGTTCAGCAGCATTTGGCAAAAGTATATTTTAAGGATAACAGTCATGATTAAACACGATTGAAAGATACTGTATATTACATATAAAAGTCTGATGCGCAAAAAAAAGTTTTAATCTAAAATGTCTGTGGTTTGATAATCCCTGCTAATTTCATAATAAAGTCTGATGAAAATTTTACCATATAATGTCTATTCCTAAATTATGTGTGGCATAGTTGCCAACTTTTCATAAAAGCTTGGAGTGAGAATTTGAAAACAAGGGCATGGCTTCGTGCACACACGTACACAACGCCACCACTGCGCATACACCACACACCTTACCCTGCATGGCTCAGGCTCTGTATACTCTATTATAAGTTTAATCAAACACAAAAGGATTTTTATTTATACGTAAGACAACATTCAGGGGACAACTCACTTGATTAAGAGAGAATCCTACAAATGCAATATTATAAAATGCATGCAATATTTGTATTTATGTATTATGTCTCCCAGCATACACATTTGCACTGCCAAAGCTCAGAATCAAGTCACAAAATAAACAGATTAAAAGTATATACACACACATAACTGTGCAGTCAAACATAAAATGAAGAAGGAACAAAAAAAGCAGAGGTAATGTCATGCACACTCGTAACACGACCGGCACTAGGACCTGGAAGTAATACGGTCGCATTTCAGGAAGCATAAAAGGAAACAAGATGGCGCCTCACACTGCTCAGTCATTGAGTCTACCCATGCTGTCTCCGATGCTATCTCCTCCATTTCGTGAGTACTCCCCATTTTGGGTTATATTCCTGATTGAGTGTGTGTTGTTAGAACGCGGGTTTAATTGTGTAAACTCTTGCTCTCTACATGAGAGAGTTCTAATAATAAATCGTGTGGTTATCCTGCCTGTTCGCGCTACTTCCGCGTTTGGGTTTACCAACCACGCTACACGGGCTAACTGCTAGTCTTCTGATCATTCTCCGGTTGCCTCGTGACAGATAATAAGAAGAAGAAGAAGAATGAATGGAGAAAGCCCAGTCAAAGAAGAATCATTATTGATGCATAAGAAGGAAAGAAGAAAATAAAATAAAAAATAAAGATCCTGAATATAAAGCAGGATTGTGCTGCATGTATGATTGTGAATCTCTCTCTCTCTCTCTCTCTCTTGGGTGTGGGATTTTCTCTTAATCATGCTTATTAGTCTTTGAGTGTCTTATGAATATTAAAAGGAACTACATGATTAAACTCAATGCAAACATGTTAATGTCACTGTAATTACTGACATGTATTTGGATAATATTATATCACTGCCTACAATGTTTAACATTACAGCAGGTGTGTTCTGCCACCCCAAAGCGCCTTGCATACATTGACAGACAGATAACTCGTCTACCAATCACCACACTGATCACTTCGTTCAGTGGGTGATTGGAAGTAGGGTAAAATAAAAAAACATTAAAAAATTAAATCTAAGTACATAGAGAGAAAAGGAATATTTCACATACTGTATACATACTAGTGCAATATAAGCTTGTATGCAATAACATTGCATATGAAACAAAGCACTGTAACTGTAAATAAAGTATCTGAAATCTTTCACATTCCATACTTTATACTAAATAAATAGCAACATACTGCCCAAAAAAACTAACAACAATATATAACTATAACATAGGTACTATAACAACTGTGTATAACTCAGTTAACACATGGTGACACACACCTCTATAGAGAATCACATCAAAGTTCGCACTCAACATAAAATACTTTCAAATATAGTTTAATTACTCTTAACATAAACTCACATACCAAGGATACTTCCAAAGACAAGAAATGTAGCAGATGGTTTAAGATGAAAGGAACCACCCTAGCAGTCTGCTCTCTTCCATGCCATAGACTGAAGCTGGTCCTATATTGATGACATCAGCAGCAAGGAGGCAGCACCTTTTACTCTAATGTCACACATGATAACACAAGGTGCATTTGCACTTCATGCAACTATAAATGTGTGTTAATTATAACGGATTACGCAAATATAAATTTTCCTCACTTGGAGAGAACAAAGTGGAGCAAGCTTTCTCAATTGTTTTTCCCTTTGCAAATGATTAAAATGTACAATTTTGTAAATGAAATGATTTTGTAGCAACCAAGAAAAAATATGGGGTGATGTGCTATTGCTTGCCTGTGTCCAACAGAACCAAAAGTACTTGAATGAAGAAACAAAATAAAAACTTTGATATCTATGTAAGAAATGACTGTGAAATATTATTTCAAATTATTGAAATAATAATCATCATGCTTTTTTTTGCTGTTTGTGTCCAGCATTAAATCATTATTTGACCATGCATGCCTAGAATGTGGTTGTGAATTTATGACTGAAATAAAGCTGCACACATCATGCGCACTTTCACTTTGTAAAAGATTATTGATGTTACATTTCAGTCATAAAGCAGAAATTTTTGCAAAGCAGACAAAATGTAAAATCAATAATAATATCCCAGAAAAACAACAAAACACAAATATATAGTCGATGTTTAAGCAGCTTTATTTCAGTCATAATATACTCGGATCACAAAAAATACAAAAAAAAGCATAGCAAAGGAAAGATATGAGGGATTATCATATTGTTAATACTTCTATAAAAGTTTGTAATAGTCAGTAGCATAGTTTTACCTTCTTTTTATGATGGTAGTGTTGTTACCGGATAAATTACCAGTTTGGTCTCAGTAGAACATCGTTAAATATTGAAACTTTATTATGTTGATAACACGTCCTTATTGATCATGTCAAAATGCACTGTAAAACCATTTCCATGTCCTTACAAATTGGTTTAAAAATTGTTAAATTGTTTAAACAGCTCTGCGTGGGATTGGTATGCTAGATCAACGTATCTCTCCACAAAAATAACAAAAATAATCCAGAGATTTTTATTTAATACCATAGCTAAATTAACTAAAAATAAGGCCACTGCTGAAATCTCCACAACAACATCATGCAGTAGTGAAATCATAAATATTAGGCAAAAAATTCCGGTCTTGAAACCAGACAATTTATGTGATACAGATGATAAACTAACCACACCACCTAGAATACCACCATCAGAACCTAGAACACTTTACTCCCATTGAAGCGAGAGAACTAATTTCACTCATCTCTTCTTTAAAATCGTCAACCTGTATATTAGATCCTATACCGACCCATTTTCTCAAACAGATAGTACCAGCAATAACAGAACCCCTGTTGAAAGTTATTAACTATTCACTCAGCAGTGGGTATGTCCCCAAATCCTTTAAATTAGCAGTTATTAAACCGCTAATCAAGAAACCTGACCTTGACCCCTGTCAACTTTACAATTATAGGCCGATATCAAACCTCCCCTTTATCTGTAAGATTCTGGAAAAGGTAGTTGTCACGAGGCGACACGGAGCGAGATGGATCCAAACGCGGAAGAGAAACAGCAGGCTTGGAAAGGGGCGTGGTCGAGGAGTGAAAGCGAGGGTCGGAAACCAAAAAGTCAGTCGGCGAAATGGAAAACGAGAGTCAAAATCAAAAAGACAAGCGAAGTTTCAGTAACCATAAGATCAAATAGCGAGGCGATAGATCCAAAAACGCGAACGAGAAGCCTAAAAACCAGAAGGTCAAAACCGGGAGATCAAAGAGCGGGGCAAACAAGTCCGAGACGAGAGGCAGAAAGCAAAAACGGGAAACAAAGCGAACTTGGGAATGTGAAGGCAAACAAAGAAAACGTGAGAAAATTTAAGTAAGAATGCACAATAATCCAGCGATTTAAGCAGCGTTCAATGCATGCTTAAATGCTGGAGAAATCAGCCGGTGATTCGAGACAGGTGTGCAGATGAGGCGGAAGCGGGGGCGTGGGAAGGACACAGACAGGGTAGTGTAAACATGAGCACATGGAGGAAAAGTGACAGTGTGAAAAAAAACGGAGCAGATAGAGCATAAATCATGACAGTAGTATAACAGCAACTATGTTCATATCTGCATAGAAATAACATACATGAACTGTATCAGTCAGGATTTAGGCCTCATCACAGCACAGAGACAGCATTCGTTAAAGTAGTAAATTACCTCCTACTGGCCTCTGATCAGGGTTGTGTCACTGTACTTGTGTTACTGGACCTCAGTGCAGCTTTTGACCATTGATCATGGTATTCTCCTTCACAGATTAGAAAATGTAGTAGGAACTAAGGGAACTGCCCTCTTGTGGCTCAGATCATATTTGACTGATCGTTATCAGTTTGTAGATTTAGATGGCAACCATTCCTCATGTTTGGTGTTCCACCGGGTTCAGTTTTAGGCCCACTGCTTTTTTTCGTTTACATGCTTCCTTTGGGCAACATAATTCGTAAACATAGTATTAGTTTTCATTGTTATGCTGATGACACACAACTATATGTCTCAGCAAAACCAGATGAGATAAACCAGTTTGCTAAAATTGAGCAATGTGTGCAGGACATAAGAGATAGGATGTTAATTAATTTTCTTCTGCTTAATCCTGATAAGACAGAAGTTCTAAGGACCACAAGCAGCTAGAAGTAAGCTTTCTGATCACACTGTAACTTTAGATGGCCTTTCTATTTCATCAAGTGCAACAGTAATAGATGGAATAGGACTTGGTGTGATTATAGATTCCAGCCTTTCATTTGAAGCACATGTAGATAATATTACCAGGATAACATTCTTTCACCTTAGAAATATTGTCAAGATAAGAAACATATTGTCACTAAATAATGCAGAAAAACTAGTTCATGCTGTTATCATCTCTAGGTTGGACTATTGTAATGCCTTACTGGTTGTTCAACTAAGTGCATAAACAAGCTTCAGTTAGTCCAGAATGCAGCAGCGAGAGTCCTTACTAGAAGCAGAAGATACAAGCACATCACTCCTAACACACACACACACAATTGAAGCACCGTTTTAACAGAAAAAAAGAAATCTCTCTAATGACACTGGCATGAGTGCATACTAACGGAATCACTGCTATAAAGTAAAAAAACTAAAATAAACCAGAACCTTACCTTTGAAAAGAATCACGACAGAGCGGAGTTTCTGTGTGCGAGTGAAGCCGGGGAGGGGGGTGAAAAGTGTGTGTCCGTGTGTCGGTGTGTGTGTGTCGGTGTCAAATTACGTGCGCGCACACACATAGGAGACGCTGAAACGAGAGGGAAATGTTGATTATACCAGTAAGAGATGGGCACTAAGACCCAGGGGAGCAGGGGAGACGATTACCCACAATTCCGCAGCGCAAGAGTGACGCTCTGTGTCAAAATAAGAGGCCCATGTGTGATACATGATACTCGGCACTCGTAAACCAACACTTGCTCGTTTTTAAAATCAAAATGTATTAAAAATCATTGCTCGTTTTACGGAACACTCGTAAACTATGTTACTCGCAATCAAAGGTTCCACTGTATTGTTATTTAGAGTGTACTGTATATTAAAAGGAAATTATAACATCACAAGCAAATACAATAATTTACAAACAAATTGTGTTAACGCTTTGGCTAAATAACCTTAAGAAATCAGTATTTGGTGAAATAACCCCGATTTGTAGTCACATCTTTTATGCGTTTTTGCTCTCCACCAGTTTTTCACATTGCTGTTGGGTACCACTCTTTTTGCAAAAAAAGCAAGCAGCTCTGCTTTTGTGACCATCCATTGTAAAGTTACAATTGTAAAGTGGTTAATGGGGTGGCAAGATGGCCATTAGAGTGCGCACAAAAAGGTACCTCCTCAGGATTAGAGCCAAAACTCAGGAGGGGATGGTGAAAACTCATCAGTGTCGAGTTATCTGGGAATTTGCACATCAACTTCTGCTTCAAACTCGAAAAAAGCCATTATCCAACTACAAGGAACACAAGGATCAACTATGGAATCACTTTTTAATTTTTGTGTCTGACAGCTTTGCAGGTTACACAACAATTGTTCAAAGTGGATTCAACCAAGTGGTCGATAACCTTAAATGAAAAACCACAAACTATTTCTGATAAATAATAGACAAATCACTTCTTCTGATAAATATTAGTTAAATAAAATGTAAACAAATACAACAGCAAAATTATTTAACTAAGCTTAACACATAGAACACCAGAACGTACACCTCAGCTCCATTAGTAATCTTTGAGCCAGACATCATCTTAATGTCTTCAAGAGCAGTGAATACTCCCTTTCTGAATCAAAGCAAGCTCTGATATTGTTGAGTACATCTGGCCCTTTTAGCAGGAGATCATTCATGCTCAGTCCATAAAATTTTTGGCTACTTTTTTGCTACGTTTTTGCGAATTCTTTTTAATTACATTTTTTGGCTAGTTTTGGCTACTAAACTTAAAACGCCTAATCCATTGACCAAGAGACAGCTACTAAGCCAGATTGCTATGACCCAATTGGTCTCGTTACATCTGCCAAGCAAAAAGATGCAATTCTTGTCAGGAAGGCATTCCAAGAGACAGGAAATGGGAGCTTAACTTGACAAACATGGGACAAACCACTTTCAGAAAATCTCAAATGAAGCCATCAAACTCTTCGAGAAGCATTGTCGAATGAAAGTTGAACATTGGTTTCACCTAGTAGACAGGCAGATTATGCTGGGGGCCATTTAATATGACAATTATGGGTTCCAGACATTCTTTGCAAACAGAGTCAGGGAAATTCAAAAGGCTGAGCCAGCGAGTGACTGGTGGTGGATCCCAGGAAATGGCCTAGGAAAATCCATCCTGCAAGCTCTTGTCATAGGAATGGGACAGCATAGACCACTGCTTGCATTGTACAGTGGGCATCACAGACAAAACGGAGAAGGTCACCAAGAAACTGACAAGATTATCTAAAAAAAAAGTTGTCTTGGTTCCTATAGAAGAACAGGCAGAAGAAAAGAAAGTGTGAACTACTTGGGTTCAACAACCAGTAGTTCAAGTGCGAGGTGTAAAGTTAAAATAAGTGAAATGGTGGAGCTGAAGTCATTTGACCAGGAAGACTGTAAAATGATCATAGTATGACATCGCAGTATGACAGGCGGTTCGGGCAGGTGTTATTACCGTGGGTAGAGAAGGCAAGCATAAGTGCAGAGGGGTTTTTCAACATAAAAGTTTTTAATTAAGAACCAAACAAAAACAAAACATAGGGCTCTGGACATACAAACACACATATTCCATCTCTCTAGACACATAAGCTTCTTTAAACATAGACAGGCTTCTCTTAACAAATACAGACTTTTCTAGACATTAACAGACCCAATAAGCATTTCGGAGCATTTAAGCATTTCAGCCCTTGTAGGACTGACACGAAGGCTTAGGACTGACATGACCGGGATACTAGAGACTGGACGGGACAGGGATACTAGAGGCTAAGGGAACACCCTGGAAGCCAAGGGAGCACACAGGAGGCGAAGGGAGAACATGGGAGGCCAAGGGAGCACACGGGAGGCCAAGGGAGCACACGGAGGGCTGGGAGGAACACACTGGAGACTAGAGTAACACTAGAGGCTAGGGAGACTCACTAGAGGCTAAGGGGAACACAAGGAACACACAACACAGTACACACATTAATGCACTGAAGAAACCAAAAGATACACTTACACATCGAACAGATAACAAGACAAGTCAGAGCCCTTATAAACAAACTAAAGTAAAATAAAACAATCAAAACAAAACCCATGCCCACTGACAATATTAATGCTCAAACCAGTTTCCCAGAACAATCAGCTATTTATAACACTAATAATGAGCTACCTCGGTGCCTTATGGGAAACTAAATCGATTACCAAAAAACTACAAAGCATAAACAAACATGTGCACACAGTGACCTCTAGTGGTAGTCCCTTACAGAGACATGGAAGCGCATCAGCTGCAGGTCATCCCAGGGACGCTGATGGTATGATAATACCGCCCTGTACTTATACAAAGGACTGATTAAATCTGAGTTATTTGATATGTGATTTAATTACTATTCTGCTCAATACAAGAGAGAAACAGTCATTTATATTATGCTATGATTGTTGTCTGAGTGTGATTTCCATGCATTCACAAAAAATGTAATATGATATGTGCATTACATGTTTGCTAAATGGTTCATGGAATAGTATGTGTTAAGCTTAGTTTAATAATTTTGTTGTATTTGTTTACATTTTATTTAAATAATATTTATCAGAAGAAGTAATTTAACTATTATTTATCAGAAATACTGATGTAACTTTTTTGTGGTTTTTCACAGGTTCACGGGCAGCACCATAAAGCACGGACACGAGGCAAGGTCTCGCAGGGAAAAGATTTATTTTATTTAGGAAAAAAAGGGAAAGGAAGTAAAGGATTAAAGGACGGAGAAAGGGAAAAAGGGACGGAAAGATGTGCACATGCAGGTCTTATGTGCAGTGCCCCGCTGGCATGCGGGCACAGACTGGTGAGTGGTGGCGGTGGGCAGAGTGGCAGCATGGGCCCGCGTGGGCATCCTCCTCTCCGTGGATGGCCGGACCGGCCCCTCCCTGCTCTCCTGTGGCCATGGCCTCAGATGGAAGTCCTCTGTGATGTCCAGCTGGGAATGGGGCTGTGACGTGTACCGCCTAGCGGCCTGTTCCTCCTCGGCGGTAGGGTCGCGATATCATGCTCTGTTGAGAGTTAATGAGCCATGGGAGATCCAGCAGTGAGCATGCGGTTGTCTTTGCCCTGGTGATCCAAGAGTGGAATACTATCCTCGGCTTTGAAGTCCCTGGGGCGCGTTTCATTGCCCCTCTCGCGTGCCACTCATCCTTGTTTTAGTGCCCTTGTCACACTCTCCGCTTCGTAAATCCAGTAGCCCAACAGATCCTGAGCTACACTCCCCGCTGTGGTTTATAGCGCAGGGAGAATCCATTACCGGAGATAGCTCACCAGCCGTGCCTATTTCCACGGCCCCACCCCTTCGCACACCTGCAGAAGGGGAGGCCACCTAGCCTCCCCTAGGGAGCGAGGAGTGAGCACAGAGTGATATTAGATTTGGGCGCACGCTCATCACAAGCGCACACTGTGACATTTCCCCTCCCTCTGCTCCGAGCTCACGGTTGCCATTGGCACTGCCAAGTAAGATCCTGGCCTTCTTCGGGACTAAACCCAAGGTTCGTGCCAGGTGGCCCTGTGCCTGCATTCTCCACCAGTGAAACGGGTCGACCCTTTTTGCACGGCAGCACCATAAAGCATGGACACGAGGCAAGGTCTTACGGAAAAAAGAGTATATATTGTAACAGGTTCGACCCTTTTTGCA
>JAAGKR010006764.1:0-40000 GCA_011419295.1 Clarias macrocephalus
GGTTCATAACTATTGTTAGTTTTGTCAGCTATTTTCAATTTTAGTCTTAGTCCTAGTCCTGGGATAAATGTCCCTGTTAGTTTTTTATCATATTTAGTTCATCTTATCCTATTTTTGTAACAAAGTTTTTGTCGAGTAAAACAATAAGATTATTATTAATTAACCCTCTCGCGTTTAAGCTTGCGGACCCTGCGGAACCTCGCGACATGTCATTTACTGTGGCTGGCGGTGCCTAACACCGCGTCTTACCGTGAGTCAAACCGCATGGGTGAGATAGGGGTATAATGAACGAACACCGTATTGCAGTGGATTGTGACAAAAATTAAATGTTGACGGAAATAAAGACTTTTTTTTTTTTAAACCACATTTTAGTCTCGTCTTTTTTCCATCAACGATATTGCATGTTGATTTCGTCACTGTCACTGTTCGTTGATATCCGTGACGTCTCGTCATCATCTCGTCTTAGTCACAGGAAAAAATGTCATCAACGAATGTTTTTCGTCATTATTTTCATTGATGAAATTAACACTATTCACAACGCCCTTCTAAAAAGAGTTCACAGTTCCCCCCTTTTCCTGGTTTCCCTTTAAACGAGGTCAGCTGACCCGGCTGTGTCACCGGGATTCCCCTCGA
Organism: Clarias macrocephalus; assembly: GCA_011419295.1. NCBI lineage: Eukaryota > Metazoa > Chordata > Actinopteri > Siluriformes > Clariidae > Clarias > Clarias macrocephalus. The sequence continues at coordinate 634 of JAAGKR010006764.1, forward strand.
GATTTAAAGGCGCATTCTCATGACAGTATAATGCGAAATCAAAACACCAAACCTGTGTGTTGTTATTTTATGCTTTACATTATATATCAGTGTCAAAGGTGAATAAGACTCACTTTGTCTGACTTACGAACAAATCTGACTTACGAATGTGCTCCCGGAAGGGAACTCGTTCGTAAGTCAGGAACTGACTGTACGTAGCATTTTATTAGCATTATGGATCCTTTACTGTTTATATTTATATTTAATTCTGTACTATTTTTGTATAATTAAGGCTTTTTCATACTTTAAAAAAAAATTGTGATATGAATAAAATAAATCAAAAGTTAAATATAGTTCATAATGATGAAGAACGGATTAATTCTATTTACATGTATTTCTGTGGAAAAAACTGAACCGGTCTACAACCAAATCAGGTTACGACCAGAACAAATTATGTTCATTACCCGAGGTACCACTGTAGTTTTAGTGTATCATTAACAACATCTATGGTCACATGAAGATTAAACTGAGATTCTTTTACATAATAAGAAGAATAAAAATGTGTGTGTTTGTAACTTACGTGCTATGATTGGAACCACTGTAAGAAAACATTATAAGTTAATACTTCATATGTTTAGCAGTGTTTTATACACACACACACACACACACACACACACACACACACACACACACACACACACACACCACACAAGGGGCATTCAGGTCAAACCAGGACTCGGGTCTCATTAGTGCATGTAGGTTACTGCTCTTGACCGGCACAGAAGACTGTGATTTTGTTAATTGAACATAAACTGTCATATTTGCATTTAGTAATGTTGGGTAAAGTTCCTATACAATTTAAATCTTTTATACAAACACAACAGAATACTCACTTGACAGTCTGATTACAGGAAGAGCCCTGACACTCACTATGGTATAAAAAAAAAAAAAAAAAAAAAAACCCATTACATCATCATCGTCATCCTTACGTTTAAGTCTCTGTTCCATGCATATTATTATATCATTCATATTTTTTGCACCACAGTAGTAGCTTATGTGAGGATTAATGTGTGATAACGTGGATCAAAAACCATTTCAGAGTCAATTCCAGCTTGTGGTTCACAAGACCCTTTAAAAAAGAGATTCAAGATTCAAGTTGAAAATTAATTTGCATCTGTGTATTTAAATTTCTCAATTCATAGATATTTTTCTTCCATATGGCCATATTCTCAAGATCCTGATTACTAATCATTTAACAATTCATGAATCAGTACAATGGTACCTCGGCATACGAAATCGCCACCTTTTTTGCCTCAAGAACTTAGCATACGAAGCATTTTCAGCATATGGTTGTTCATACATCCGGTAGCCGATCAAAGGTTTATTAGTGGAAAGCCAAGCGAAGTGAATTTATCTGTTTGTTTGTTTTTTGTATTTTGTACAGTACAAGAAGACGTAGCACCATGGGTCACAAGAATGTTAGCAAGGACAGTACCAAGAAGCCGGTGCCAAGAGGAATCATAAATTACGGTTAAGTGAGGTTTACTGTCTATTTATTTCATATTTTACTTCATTTACATGTCTTTTCTAAATGTTTTGATAAGTTTTTATATATATATATAAAATTATCATGTTGGAAATTGGTAATATTGGTAATATTTTTGGGTGGCTGAAACGGATTATCTGCATTTACATTATTTCCTATGGGAAAATGTGTTTTGCAATACAACACCTCACTTTAAGAACTCACCTGCGATACGGATTAAATTCATATTCTGAGGTACGGCTGTATTTACAGCTGATGTTCAATCAACCTTTGAGAATTTCGTTTATCTCTGTTAAATCATCAACAAGCTCCTATATATCTATTTATATCAGTACACTGAACAAGACGGAGTTCGCACTTTGAACAAAAAAGAAAAATCAACGCAAAGTTGATGCCAAGTGTTTTATTTTTCTCCTAATAAATCAGGTCTCAGGTCAAGTTTGGGAGAAAAAAAACAAACATGAAAGTTAATGCGCCGGGAAAATAAATAATTAGTCATGTCATGGAGAGAATAATTCATATGGTGTTTTATGACAGATATTTTATTGCCAACATTCCAGCATAACAACGTGTCTATTTTTGGGGCCGTTCACAGTCGAGGCACAGAAGTAGCTCAAAATCTATTCCTCAAAAAAAAAAAAAAAATCTAAAATAAAGGCAAAGTTAGTTACAGTAGTTAGTTAGTTAGCTGATACTTCTAAAACCTTTTTACTTGTTGTCTTTACTGGAACACAAAGGACTACATTTATTAATACAAATACAAAAAATATATTTCTACAATCCATGACTGCCCCTTACATTTGAACAAACTGGACCATCGCAATTTATCGATGATGCAGAGCTTATTTACTTTCTACAGTAAGGTGCTTTATTGGATGGAGTTTTGTTCTGTATCTGGTAAAAGCTAATAAGCGGGGATTGGGGCGGGGGGGGGGGGGGTTGATGAAGTGGAGTCAATGCTACAACCTGAACTTAATTATCTTCTTAAACCCATACATTCAGTGCCAAGTGTGCCAACAGTAGCATTTTTTTAAAAATTATTATTTGTTTATTCAAGAGGCGGCAAGGGAGGCTTAGTCGTTAACACTGTGTCCTGCTGGGTTCGATTCCGTCTCGGGGTCTGTGTGCATGGAGATTGCATGTTCTTCACGTGCTTGGTGGGTTTCCTCTGGGTGCTCCGGTTTCGTCCCACAGTCCAAAGACATGCAGATTAGGCTAATTGGTGTTCACAAATGGCCCATTCAAGTTTACTTTAGATCAAGTTTACCAACTTAATGAGCCATCATAGTGGAACTGTGTGTTTCAATGCAATCCAAGCAATTTTCGTGGTTATTAAAACCCTTAAAACTCAAGCAGTACCAATACCGGAATATGAAAATGATGTCACAAAAAAAAACCCTCTCAAAATTAGCATATTACTATTATTTTTGGTCATAGAAACAACCAAAAACAAGCATAAAAAGATGGGATTGTGTGTATCTTTGCCTATGTTACCCATTTTTACTTTTTTTGCTTAGTCATGTTTGTATAGGTGGTTAAAATGAACTAAAATTCAGTTCATCATCTTGCCTATTTTGTCCTGGAAAAAAAAAAAATCGCATTCTATAGTGCGCAATCCTGAGACCTATATATGTTTATTAAAAAACAAACAAACAGCAAAACAAATAATGGTTTAAATGCTCTGAGGTTTAAGGCCTGGATGGAAACGTCCTCAGTTTTAAGCAGACACATATAGGAACATCCTCAGCAGCAGTAAACGGTCTCCATGTGATGAGAACTCCAACCAGGATTAATATTAAGATTGATATTATACATTTCTGTTTTAGTTTTACAATAGCAAAGTTGAATCTGTTTATTGTTAGACGTAAATTCTGAGAACGAGCTGTTATTATAGAAACGGCAACTTATTCAATCAAATGCATTAATTTAAACCTGGGATTTGTATCTACACTACAATCAGAAAGATGAAAGAGATTCCAATTTATATTTTGTTTTTTCTTAGATCGCTGTAAATTCAAAACAAACAAAGAACAAAAACATTTAAACTTGGCTTAGATTTGCGAGTTTCTGAGCCACAGAGCTGTAATTGCTTTGAAGAAATATAGTCATGGGTGAAGTGGTTCATGTGGATCATCATCATTAATAGAAATATCTTTACAAATAATTTTAAAAAGGCCAAGTATTACTTAAATATTTTTTACCGAAAACCTAAAAGTTAAGAACGAATTATACGATTCAAAGGCAGATCATCTTCACTCTGTACTGTATATTATATACTATAGTACTGTATGTACTCTATCTTACCTGGTGCTGTTTCTTGTCTGGTTATAATTGACTGGAGACGCAAGAACAGAGCTGAGGAGCAGCACGCTAAAGGACCAGAAAGGAAGCATGTTGCCTCGCTTATGGAAAACATACGACTCAAGTGCGCGGGTGTATTTATAGTCCTAAATCACTCCCGTACCTCTTCACACACCTCACGTTTCCCTGCTTGTCATTCAGGGGAATCTGCGCGGACGGTTCTCATGGGCTAATGTTTGGACAAGACAAGGACATGCGCACATCAGTCACAAAAAGGAAGACAAGGAAAAAAGATTGATGGACCTCGCAGGCACAGTGACCCACTGTTCGGATCAACGTGAGAAAGGGTTCAAACCCATGACCTGAACGCTTCAGTGATTTAAGATGTCACGTGTCGCGTATTCTGCTACTGATAAAGAACAGCGAATAGATTTGACATTCCTACCACTAGGCACAATCATTCCTATTATTCATTGTAGGTTTCAGTACAGTGCATCAACATGATCCATTTGCTCTGTTTTTTTCACAACATACACTAAATGGACAAAAGTATGTGCACCCTTGACCATGTATGTCACATGTATGTCGTTCTTTTCCAAACTCCTCCCACTAAATTTGAAGCACACAATTATGTGGGAGATCTTTATATACTGTAGGATTACAGTTCCCCTTAACTGGTACTAACACCCCTTTTCCACCAAGACGGGTCTGGAGCTATTTCGGAGCCGGTGTCTTAATTGTGTTCTTTGTTTTCGGACAGCCAAAGCACCAGCACTCAGGCAGAAGAACCGGTTCAATGAAGGCGCCAACACGTTGCTGGGCTACAACAGTGAACCGTTTACGTCGGGGACTGGGGGCGGGATTATCATGACCAACTAAAAGTTTGTGACCGCCATCGTCCATCAAGAAATGGACTCAACATGCAATGGGCATCTCAAATGCTTTGTAGTAATGATAAAGCCAGAAGAACTGCCCGCAAAGCCATGTTGAAGTCCGCCATTGTTGTTGCACAGTGGTATACAGTGATGTATAATACAGTGATCACCTAATGCTCTTGTAGAAGAATGAACACAAGTCCCACATCCATGCTTCAAAATGTGGTGTTCATCCTTCACAAAAGAGTGAAACGAATTGCAGAAGATGTTAATATCCATTCCCATTGTTATTGTTATTGCCATTGTATATGGGGTCTTTAGTAGTTAGGCATCCACATACTGTACTTTTGACTAATGATTAGGTTTAAGCCATGCAGTATTCATAGCACAGGCTCATGCTAAAGAGCTCAGGTCAGCGCGTCAGATTTTTCACGTCTGTCTGTAACATCAAGTAGAAATGTCTAGAATGAAGAATAGCTTAGTTAAGGAGCATAAGGCCATAGAACACGATCACTGAGTGCTGAAGCAGGAAATGTTGAAACTTACTTAAACATTTGTCCTCGGTTTCGTCACACATTCCTGGGAGTCTCATGTACTCCTGTTGTAACTGCACATTCCCCGTTAATGCCCCTGGTTTGGGTCAGAGTTCTCGCTAGAGGTTGACTGGTGATATTCTGGCACAATGGAATAAGTTATAATAAGTCACCTACTTTCATTTTACTCAAGAGAATCATGGTCTGGCGTAGTTAAATTCCAAAATGTCTTTTTCAGGGTTGCTGAGTACAAATCAGAGCATAATTGATGCTTTCGGTTTGCTTGTTTGTTTGTTTTTTTGGTGTGTTTTCTGACTGCACATAATTTAATATATGGCAGCAAAAGCAAAGAAATGTTGGCTGAGGATTGAAGGGATGAATGTGCATTCAGGAAACCTTGACCTCACTTGTCACAAACCAAAGCAGCTTGAATTATTACTAAAAAACCCACACCAGAGAACAGAGTAAATACAGACACTCTTGATTCATTACTATTGCAGTTTAACTTTCTTTGTTTTGCATCCAATGCTGGTTTTAATTTTTGTCCGTCAATCTAGATCTCCACATTTCTGCAACAGTTTCTGCACAAATTACTCCTGAGATACGACTAATCCCGACCCCTTCCGCTCTCGGGACCTTCCTGATCTGTTCTTATCACATGCACATCACTAAGTGCTGCTGGACACGGCTCCACATGGACTCCACAATGATCAGGGAGATTACTGTAGATGGAACCATTTGAAATCATATAGATCACTCCATAGCACAAAATGTATGCAGTCAAGTCTTCCTTGTTGGGCATTTAATGTAGACTCCATTCAGTACTATAATGCCTATACTTATAACTTGTTCATGAGCTCAAAAGGGCGGCACTGTGGTGTAGTGGTTAGCACTGTCGCCTTGGACCTCCTTGGGTCCGTGTTCGATTCCAAGCCGGGTTCCATTCCTACGTCTGTCTGCGTGGAGTTTGTATGTTCTCCCTGTGCTTGGTGAGTGTCCACCAGTTTCCTCCCACAGTCCAAAATTGGCTAATTGGTGTTCCCCAATTGCCCTGCGATGGATTGGCACACCGTCAAGGATGTACCCCACCTCATACCCTCATGTCCTGGGGGACGACCCTGTATACAGGATAAAGTGGTAGAGACGATGAGTGAGTGTATAGTATACAGGTATAGAAGGTAAATCATTTATAATCGCAGTATCCCGTATCACTCAGCTGAGTCCTTTTCAAGTTTCCTCATCATGTCATATCCATATCAGTGAGTTTATCCTTCGTCGCCTCTGTTTTGCTCATCACGGATGAACTCCGCATAACAGGCAAACACACTTGGCTTAGATTCAAACTGTCTAAACACTGCGTATGTGTAAACACACTTGAATCTGCTATTTAGTAATAACTTGAATGTTATTACTAAATAGCCTGACTTTACACCCAGCACACTTTCACAACCTGTAACGTAATGTACAATGATGCAGAATGACGGAGTCTGTGCTCGGTTTATTAAAACGAACGCAGGGTTTGAAGACATTGAAATTTTATCTAAAACCTTGTCTTAAGACAAAAATGCTTATTTTACTCAGTAGATTTATTTATGTAGCTTTTATTGACACGTAGAAAGTACCATCGTTCTAGACAGACAAGCCATTCTCCTTTCTTCTCCTGTTGAGGTGGGTGGCACAGTGGGTACTGGCGCTGTCTCTACTGCAGCATCCTCAGATCAACCCTGAGCTCAGGTTACTGCCTTTGTAGAGTGTCTCAGGCACGTACATTCATAGACCAGCAGCTTTTAAGTACCTTGTTATTTCATATGATTTTGTTCAGGGACTTTGATGGTTGATGGGACCTTCAGGGGCCTTATGGTCTTATAGTCGCAGACAAGATCAGGACACACGTAAGCAAAAAAATAAAAGGGAATTGTATTCAGTGAACATAAACGACAGCACAATGATGACACTTTACACTAACGCATTTCCAATGACACAACTAAATAAGCAGGATTTCATCCATGAGTTGTGCCTATAGAAATGACCGTGGCTTCCTTTTATTTTCACCATGTTGATAGTCTTGATAAATGGACTAGACATGAGTGCAAAGTATGTTCATACAACTGAGTTACTTGAAGTTTACTTAAAGGTTTGTCTCTTATGGGCAGATAAGCGATATGGACAAAGGTGTTTGGCCAATCCTGTTAATTATTGAATTCATGTGTTTCAATCAGGCCCCTTATCTCAAGTGAATCTTAATGCTTCGGCATACCGAGACATCTTGGACAATTCTATGCCTCCAACTTTGTGGCAACAGTTTGGGGAAGGTCCTTTTCTATTCCAACATGACTCTGTCCCAGTGCACAAAGCAAGAACTATAAAGACAGTTTTGATGCAGAAGAACTTGACTGGACCTAATACAGAACCCTGATCTCAACCCGATCGAGCACCTTTGGGATGAACTGGAACGGAGATTGCGAGCCAGGCCTTCTCATCCAACATCAGTGCCTGACCTCGTAAACGCGCTACAGAATGAATGGGCATGAATTCCAACTAAAGAAGTCCAAAATCTTCTAGACAGCCTTCCAAGAAGAGTGGAAGCTGTTATAGCTGCCAAAGGGGAACCGACTACATATTAAAGCAATATTAAACCCTGGTTAATCCATAAATGTGCAAATGGGAAGAATGAACAAAGAGTGACTGTTAGTTGGAACACACCTACTTACCTGAGTTACACAAGTTAGATTCCTGAGCTTTAGCTTAGCTAAAATGCCTAGGTGGCTAACATTAAATTAATATGTTTTTAATCTTTGCATTTGCATTAGATTGAACTCCCTTAAAAGATGTGTTGGCACCACACTAGTGGTAGCCTTTGCCGTATCTCCGGTCCATTCTGCTGTGCTTTTCTATTATATTTAATATTTATGTATTATTATCTTTCACACTCTCTTTGTTTTGGATTTTTTCACAAACAGTATGAATACTTTACAATGTCCATTTGGGATTAATAACAGGTAGTAGTAATAATGGGTAGTAACAAGAGTAGTTACATTTTCTCCATTACATTTACTTGATTAACTTTTTGAAAAAAAAAAGTATGTTAGCATATATAATTATTATAATTATACTCTAATATAAAATACATATAATATAATATGTACAGTATACATATAATATGATATACTGTATACTGTGTATATACTGTATTTACTGTATATTATAATTTCTAAAAAACAAAACGAAACAGTTACTCTGAGTAGTCTTTTTACCGAATACTTTTTAATTCTTACTTGAGTAATATTATTTTGAAATACAGCTTGTGGTAGTTAACTACAATGATTCACTGACTAGCTATCAGGTGACACCTGGACTGCAGCTGTCAATCAACTCAGCCATACACCTAATTATGCATAATTTTATGACTTAATGTAATTTTAACTGATGAGTTACATAACAATTCATCCCCTACAGTTATCATGGAATGGAACTCTAGCTATGCAGACCAAATCCTTTTGGGGCCCAGGCTGCAACCATGTGCCTTTCTTTTGTAAAACTGGACATTTTAACACAGAGATCTATGGGGATTGACTCAGTTTTGGAACCATCTATGAGTGGTCATTTGAGGAACTGCATATTTTTAGCATTTCTGCATTGAACTATTTTTTCAGAACCTGAGGTTGCCCTGGGCGCCTTGCACCTCCAGTTTTGAGGTTCGAATGGGTTTCCTACGGGTACTCCTGTTTCCACCTACAGTTCAAAGACATGCAGATTGGGCTAATTGGTGTTCCCAAATTGCCTGTAGTGTGTGAATGAGTTTGTGAATGTGTGTGTGTGCCCTGAGAAATATTGGCATCCCGTCTAGAGTGTACCCCGCGTTGTGCCCTAAGTCTCCTGGGATAGGCTCCTTCTTTATCCCTGTATCCATAAAGTGGAATAGACAATGAGTGAGTGAGTGAGTGAGTGAGTGAGGTTGCTTCTTGCTCTTACCTGAAAAAGGATCCCCCATTCCCTGATTTTAAGTGTTACCCATAATCTTGTACCTGAAACATGGTTAATTGTCCATTTTATTGTTTTACATTTAAAATATTTTTAAAAATTTAAACATCCACATGATTATTACAGATCTAGTTTCTTGTAAACTAGTTTGAGTAGCAATATGATTTTGTGTCTTGAGCATCAGCTGTCTGTCAGATTGGTCCTTTATTTAACAAATCGTTATAGACAGCAGACGCTGTCGAGTAAAACATTTCGACTTAAAGGAAAAAGAGAAAAACACAATATTCAAATGTAATATTTAGATGAAATATATGTATATACAGTGGAACCTTGGATTACGTGCATAATTCATTGAGATGTTGATTATACCAGTAAGAGACGAGCACTAAGACCCAGTAGGGGAGACGATTACCCACAATTCCGCAGCGCAAAAGAGAGAAAAATCATTTGTGATCATGTGACGCTCGGTGTCAAAACAAGAGCGCATGCGTGATACATGATACTCGGCACTCGTAAACCAAGACTTGCTCATTTTTCAAGTCAAAATTTATTAAAAATCTTTGCTCGTCTTGCGGAACACTCGTAAACTGCGTTACTCGCAATCCGAGGTTCCACGGTATATATATTCCTAAACATGTTTCTTGGACAACTTTAACCCCACCCCTGTGCACCTCCATACTTATGGTCATGTGGTGACTGCTTAGCTAACTGATAACACACTAAGCAATTATTTCACTTACATCAAGCAGATTAGCAACGCTAGCTAGCATTTTTTCTTACTTTTTATGTTGCTTTATTTTTCTGTAGAATGCCTCATTTCATATCTAACAAGAGTCTGTATACTAAAAAGGTGAAAGGAAACGATGGTAATACGTTTTTTTCTTACATTTTTTGTATTAAATAATAAAAGGCCATGAATTGCATAGGGAACTGCAGAAAGGTCAGACCACACCGGACACAGGAAGGATTCATTCTCACCAATCACTTGGATTTGTCACTTTCCCATGTCATACCCAATATGGATAGAATTTGGATAGAGAAAACTGCTTGTCGCGCTGTCACTTTGTTGCTTGCAGCTGTCGGTAGAATTACGGCACCATGTCATGCTCCCACCAAACAAATAAAAGGTCATCTGTCACTTTGTCACTCGCCAGTGTGATGTTAGGGAGGTCGAGTAAGAAGGCCATGTGTTGAACCGCAACAAGCGTATCTGAAGAGCAGGGACGTGGCAATACATCATTCTTATAAATCCACCTTAGAGGATTCTTAATAATTCACATTTGCACTGGAGATACATGAATGTCACGGTGTCACAGGGTTTAAAATGCACCCATTTTCGCACTATTTTGCAGAACTAATGAAGCCCTTCAAACAAGCGGCTGAACTTATTTTCTTTGGTCAAACACCAGATTTACTAACAGATTTAAGTTCACACTCGTGACTCTGGAGGTCGATTCTGCAAGTGCGGAGGTTTTAATAAAACAAAACAAAGACAGCAATTAAACCATTACAGAACACTGAGGTCAGAACTTCAGCAATGATATTTAGTAGTGATATTTAGTAGGAAAGCACTGGTCAACAGTATTAAAGGTCCTATATTGAACTATTTATAAGTTACCCAAAGTGTGCGTGTGTTTATCAACCTTAAACTGACTTTATTCCAAGTGTGCAGTTTCACTGTCTATAGAGTAAAGGTTCAACAACACGCTGGGGGAGGGGCCCTTCTTATATGATGTCACATTAGGTGAAAAATCTAACCGGCTTGATTAGGCCTCAAGCACTCTGGGGACGCATCAGAATGTCATGTGGATTCCAATTCAATTTCCAATTTTTAATAATAGAATGTTATTACAGTTGTAAGCATGCGTTGGCATGGCGACGCACAATATATATATTATTGGGTGAACACTATGGAACAAATCAGACACAAAGGATGCAAATGGACACGGTGTGCACACCAATAGGGATCAGTTTATCTTAACAATCCTCCAACACCGTGAGCCGTCAATGTCTTTCCACATTCAGACGAATGACTGACCCCCAGACAAGTGCAAAAACATCCACGTCTAAAGCAGCAACTTGTCAAAAGAAAAAAAAAAGAAAAGAATCACAACTGTTATTTTATTTCGAACCGAGAGAGCATTAGCATGGGATACCGCCATATGGAAACATGACAGAGAGGACAGTACATCGTATAAAATGTTTACTGTTCCTCTTGCAGTTGATCTTTGACCCTATACCAGATGGCGCAGGAATAGACGAGTGCCTCCTCAGCATTTGTCAGGGACAAAGAACCACAACTAAAAATGACACAGTGTGTTGTTTTTCTTTCTTTTTTACCCCCCTTTTCTTTGTGTGTGTGTGAGTGTGTTTTTTTTATAGCATATAAATTAGTATGCTGTGTTAGCGTTAGCGTGCTGAATCGCAGCTTAGATGAAAGCATTAAAAAAGTCCAACTGGCAAAACTGCCCTTTTTTTTTTTTTTTTTTTTTTAGTAACAACTAGTAAGGGAAATTAGCATGCACATCCAGTTAACGTCAGGACAACATGCACGCGGAAAACACATCTCAGCGATATCGCGTGCGGCTCATCTGCCGTTTGGAAAGACGCCAAAACAACATCGCTTTGCTTCGTTTGAAATCCCTTTTAAATACCGTTCCCCTTTTTCTGACTTTGGATGAATTGGGACGTTTCCAGAGTCTCGTCAGTCTGCTGAAAGATGGCTAACAGAAGTGCATGATTAAAATAATGACATTGTCCCAATTTGCAAATGAGGCTGTTGGAATGTCGTTAAGACGGTGCAAAAAGTCCTGAGCCACCACTCATATTTTTCTTCCAAATGATCAGACTTTCTTGTCTTTCAATGTAATTTTGGGGACTCATTTTCAATACAGCGCCTGTACTTGAACATTTGCTTCAAGGGTTGATACATTGGCAGCACATAACGGTCTACCATCTTGGCTGTCATCCTATAAGAGGCCCGCCGAGCACCGGTCTGGTGAGTGTCGCGTCCTGGGTGCAGAACTCCCACCTGTTTTGTTTCTTTACATTTCTGAAGTCAGATTGTGCCGGAAAAGCTCCTCCCCACTCATTTTGTTAATAAAAGAGAATAAAAATAAAACTGATTTTAAGCCCAAACATGCATTTCATTGGACGTAAGTGACAAAATAATACGTTCTTGTATGACCCGTGAAGTTAAGGCATAATCACATTTGTTGAAAAAAAAAATTATAATCCTGGTTGATGTCTGTGATAAGTGATAACAATTCGTTCAATGCTTTCTTTCTCATCCTTTTCAGAGTAGAGAACAGACCTAAGACAAATGTTTCACCTTGTGATTTTTCGTGTGTCATGATGATAGAAGGCACGTCCAAGAACAGAGCTCAGGCGAAGTGCACTGAAGGACCACGAGAAAGAGTTTCGACTCACCTTTCACGTCGACACTTATTGAAACTAATGAGTCAAGTGCATTGTATATACAGTATAAACACTTCAGTCTTTCTCATACCTGTGCAAACACCCTGTTATCTCCTGTCATTCAGGGCCGTCTGTGGGCAACGTCCGTACAGTCGAACGCAGCGCTACGGTTTGGACAAAACACACACTGTGTTAACACAAAAAAAGACAGAAAGTCATTGGCTTGATCAACCTCACAGTGCGCAATGTTCATGAGAAGAGGTTCAAGCCCAACGAGTCTATGGGAATGACCTTGCATGTTCTGTTATCTCAAATGGGTTCTATTGAATTGTGGTTGTAAGAGAGAAAAACTAAGCAAAGTCTGAATGTTTGCATGTTTGTAATGGAATGTTACAAAGGTGGCACGGTGGCTTAGTGATCAGCACTGTTACCTTGCACCGCCAGGGTCTGTGTATATGGAGTTTGCATGTTCTCCCATGTGCTTGGTGGGTTTCCTCCGGGTACTCCAGTTTCCTCCCACAGTCCAAAGACGTGCAGATTAGGCTAATTGGCGTTCCCAAATTGCTTGTAGTGTGTGAATGAGCGTGTGAATGTTGACCGGTGGTCCTACCACAGCCGTACAAAGTGGGAATGAATACAATGGTCACCATTGGCCTCCACAGTCCCTAGTTGGACTACAGATGTTCCTAGATGGATGGATAAATGGAATGTTCCAAAAAAAGAGCAAAAATACTATTAGTCCCTTGGATTGTATTCATTTCCAAATGATTCAATTTTGATTAAAAAAATGTGCAACACTAAGAACGGTTACAGGAACCGTTACATGACTCCAATGCTTTATCTTAGGTTTATGATTTTATCAGCCCATAGGCTTCCCTAGAAGCTTGACTGGTAGCCTCCATCTTTTAGGATGCAGACAAGGAAATTGAACAAGCTGGCAAGTGTTTCTTTTTTTTTTGACAAGTTCTTTGTGAACTTTATGTTCCAGGTTTAACCTAGGTATCCATGTCATTGACCACTGCATAGGCCTTATACACAACAACTCTTGTCCACCCTTGTCCAGATTTCTAGATTTCTAGAAAACATCATCTGCTGTGCAGTTTTTGCTAAGATGTTTTTCAGTTCGCCAGTGGATGAATCCAAAGTGGATGATGTATCAGAAATAGTTTCCACCTCTCAATTCTGTACGAGCTCTGGTCCCTCGAAAGCATTTCCGTCTCCAGTGATCATACTGGGTGTGAAAACACCTCCATCATAATGAGTGTAAAACCTTCTCCACCATTCTGGATGCAGAGCTTCCTACATCATACTCGGACTCAGATCTTCCACCATAATCGGTGTGGCACGTCCTCCACCATTCTGGGTGTGGAAACTCCTCCACCATAATGAATGTGGCCCCTTGTAGCAGCCTGAACTCCTGGAATCCTGGAAGCAGCATCTCCTACCTTCACAATGGAGTTCTTTTGGAGTTCTTCCACAATTGGTGGAGAAGTTATTGTCTCGAAGATGGATGTGGTGTACAGATCGTGGGTCCTGCCAGGGATGTGTATATTAGAATTAAGGTTCCTTGTAACCAACACCTTGGTTGTTATGCCAACACCTCAGCAATGGCACACAGACAAGGGGATTCTCCTCAGTGGATCTGCACCTATCCATTACATCTCCTCCCTTGAGTATTAACTCATATTGCTCTTGTAGCGCCTTTATCTTTAAAGCTATGCACATCACAATGTCCTTGCACTTTGTCCTATAATCCTAGGCTGCTTGCTATGTGCAAGTACCTGTAATGACACCATTTACTTAAAAATTTAATCAGTATAGTTAAAGCTGGGTAGGCAAGAACTTAGCATTCTGCCTGTGCTTACATTTTTTTTTTTTCCAAATGGAAGGTTGATATTAGCATAGAAATGAATTGGCTATTTATATTACAAAGGAAGGCTTATGAGTCCAAGGGCTCATGTAATAAACTTCAGCTGAGATAATAAAATTTTGAAACAGCCCTTATAATGCCACGGGTTCCCCCCAAAGGGGAAATGCTGGCGTAAGTCGAAGTTGTGTAAAGAACGGCTCTGCACCACAGCGCTAATATTTGTTAACTCAAGAGTGTACAATGATGTCAGGGGATGCACCTGACAGGCTCTCGGCCTCCACAAACGTCGAATACCAATGCGAGGTTTAATGAACAAGTCAGTGGGAGCTCAAAAGCAATAAACGACTTATCGAGCGACCCAACTGTGTTAAAAAAAAAAAAAAAAGGATAAAGCCGTTTATAAAGGCCGTATAAAATGATGACTCCATGTGCAAACATTTGCTCTTCATGCCCAGGTTTTACAGCATGCTAATCTTTTACTATATCGCAAGCAAATCCCAAACCCTAACACATCTGGCATCACTATTATCCGTGCTTATGTTTTAACACTATATCATGACGTGTACCTGTATATTGTTTTACACAAATCTGCAGTGCTGCTGTTCTTAATAATCTCAGTCCCAGTTGTTCTATCACATCAGTTCTGACAGTAGTGCAACTGCAAAATCACAGATTTATACCAGGGCGTTCAAGTCAAACCAGGACTTTCTTTTTTTGTTTGTTTGTTTTGTTTGTTTCTGTTTCTGTTGAGAATATGTACAAATCCAAGGTGATGAGCTGTTATTATAGAAATCTGAACATTTATACTACAGGCATTCATGTCAAACTGGGACTTTTGATTGCACCAAATAGTAAAAACGACATTAATTTCTCTATACAATCCCCTGCTACACTAATGCACTTATCCCAGTGATCAGTTTGCCTTTTTCATGTCCAAGGAACTCCTTTATTGGCCCAAACATGTGTAAATGGCTTCCAGGACTGTGGGATCCCATAGGAACTGAGCAATAACTCCCAGCGGAGTTCCTGTAATGTGCAAGTGATGCACTGGTCAGTATGAGCTCCTTTTAGTGATCAAACCAGACCATTTTTCCATTAAAGGAAAAGGCCATTAACCGAGTTACCAGTGGTCCAGACGTGAAGCAGGCAGTCCGATCATGGCTCCGGCAGAAAGCACTAGTGAGACGCTGGGATAAGTGCATTAGTGTAGCAGGGGGTTGTAGCTATGGCAAAGTTTTTGTAAGAAAGCTTTTATTTAAAATTTAGGTAACAAGCCTCCAGACCTTGGATTACAAGCATAATTCGTTCCTGAAGTGGGCTCGTATTCCAAATTACTTGTAGACCAAATAGAATTTTCCCATAAGAAATAATGAAAACTCAAATTATTCATTTCACAGCCCCAAAAAATAAATACATAAAAATAATTGATACGATATATAAAGTTAAGATAATACAAATTAACCTGCACTTTACCTTTAAAAAAAATTGTAAAACCAATAGTTGCTCGGTTTTTCAAGTCAAAATTTATTAAAAATCTTTGCTCGTCTTGCGGAACACTCGTAAACCGCGTTACTCGCAATCCGAGGTTCCACTGTATAGGTATTTGGGTTTTCTATAACGTGATATAATATATTGCATCCAGGAGGAAATGACTCTGCTTTAGCATGATGACTAAAATTTACTTGTTTTGCTGGTGGTTTTAAATATTAAGTGTAACTACAAATGGATGAAAAAGTATGACATTTCATTATTTCATAAATCTTTGCGATGGTATAATGTATTATAAAGCTGTTACAGCTGATCTGCTGTTATTGGAAAATAAGTTATGGTTACCACCCCAAGGTTTATAAAACAATAATAATAATAGCAAGATATATTGTTTTCTTAAACAGCAGAATTTGGTAAGGCAAAAACATGCATTAGCCTCATGGTGCTTTGGAAATAAATAAATAAATAAATAAATAAATAAATAAATAACATGCCTCCACCATGACAGAATGAGCCAAGGGTTTGTAATAGCATTTGCATACAGGGAGGAAATTGCTTTATAGGGAGAACACGGGGCATCGTCTGAAATCAGCAGCTCCGGAGTATGAAGTGCATTAATAACAATCACAAGTTGTTCGTCATGCGCTGCAGGAAAGGGGGGGAAGAATCTTCTCAATTAGACGGCGAGCGCATCTGTTTAGCCCTGAAGCTAACAGCTAGAAGCCTTATTTTACCCTTTATTATCCATGTAACACATCCTCAAATTATCCTTGCTCGACTCCTTTGCACTCATTGATTACTCGCTGTCGTGTGAAGCAAATTGGCTCGGTCACATTTGTGTAGCTGTGTACGGTGTCAAGGAGCTTCTGAAGTACCTCCTCAAAACATTCATAGCCTTGATGATAAGTCATTGAGGAAATGAGAGAGCTGTACAGAAGTCATGGGGAGGAAAGATTTGTCGAAGTCATTCTCAAAGAGAGAGAGAGAGAGAGAGAGAGAGAGAGAGAGAGAAGATAGTACAAAATAATTTCATAAATAATTCTGGCACCTAATGAGCACAAAAACATGGGTCATTATAAATAAGTAATGGAGGACCTGAGTTTGATCTGGCACTGGGAGGGTGCAGAGTGTCTCACTTGGGACTACTGAATGTCTTACAGTGTGAAGAGAGGAAACACGGAGAGCACGGTGATGACATCGCCGTGCACAATGGCTCTGAGTTCACTTTGCTCTTCGTCACTTCCCATCAGCTTCCTTAGCCCTGATCACTAACAAACCCTCTTTAGAAATCCAGCCTCTGTCCAAAAACATCCAGCCTTCAGGACAACCAGCTCTAGATTGATAAGCACAACCACTCACTACGCCTGACAAAAGCCATAGCAAGTCTGGGCTCAATCACAAGCTCCTGTCAGCCCTGGGGGTCAACTGACCTCGGATTGAAAAAGCAACACTCAGTGTGCTCTAATAAGGGCTTGAGGAACTCTATCTACCCCAAACAAACACACATCAGCCACTTAAAGGACACTGGCCATCAGCCCTTGATGCCCTGGATTGGAACCAACCCCTGCACCCCTAATAAAGCTCTATTAAATGTGGGCTCCGATTCAAACACAAATGACAAAACACCCATCACTGCATGGTTCGGACAAACACCACCTCGTTACATTCCTCGCATTCAATCCAGGGCATTTTCCTGCCTCACCCCTAGTGTTCCCAGGATAGCCTCCAGCTCCACCACAACTTCGAACAGGATAACGATCAGGGCTACGAAACCTGAACCAATTAATAAATTCCTGAGAAAGTCTGCAGTCTGTCCCAAACACACACAAGCACTGATTAACAATCAAAAGAAGATGGTCTTGGATTGGAACAGCACCACTCATTATGACTCAGTAGGGGTTCACCCAAATAAAGACACTTTCCCAAAACACAAATAAATCCACCCAGTGAGGTGTGAGTTTTACAATGGCTCACCACCTACTGTGCCCTAACTAACACCCTACAAACACACCCATCAGCCTTTAAGTGCCTGCTAGCCTTTTACTGAGAAAGACAGTGCTTGTCGCACCTTAATAGGGCCCTTTGCAAATTTCCAAATCAGAATAGTAAACAACCACCATCTGTAATGGGCCACTAGCCTCAACCTGGAAAAGTGCCTGCTAAATGGTCTAACAAATCTGCAAGCACTCATCAGGCCTGAAGGGCTACTAGTCTGGGATTGGATCATCACCTCTTATTACCTTTGAAAATCTGGGCTCTGTCCCAAACACAAATGCAAGCAACCATTAACCCTAGGCTTGGACGGAAATAGCAGGACTCGCTGTGCCCTTGTAAGAGCCTTTAGAAACCCAGAATTAGCATGTTTCCTTTCACAAATCTGGGACTTGTCCAAAACAAAGCAAGCATCCATTAACCCTAGAATTGAATTACACAGACCACAGTGCTCTAGTAATGGCTTTAACAAATCCAGGCTTGGATTTTCCAAAGTCACCTCTCATTACCTTTGCAAATGTGAGGCACACATCAACCTTAGGCTTGGATTAAAAATATTGCAGCACTTCCTCTTCCCCCCTTACCCTAACAAGGTCTTTAACAAACCTCCATCCATCTATCCTTTCCCTCCATCCATCTAGGAACATCTGTAGTCCAACAAGGGACCGTGGAGGACTATTGTGATCGCCATTGCATTTATTCCCATTTTACGACAGTGGTAGGACCTCTGGTCAACATTCACATGCGCATTCAAACACTATGGGTAATTTGGGAGCACCAATCAGCCTAATCTGCAATTCTTTGGACTGTGGAGCACCCGGGGGAAACCCAACATGCAATCTTCATGCTGAGGTGGGAATCAAACCCATACCCTGGAGGTGGAAGGTGGAAATGATTTACCAAATCTAGGCTCCATCAGTGGATTGGAACTTCATCTCGCATTACCGTTGTAAATGCGTTGGCATTGTTGTCCCAAGCAGAGGTTCAAGCCAGCGTATTATGGCTGAGCTTGGACTAAAAGAGTTCAGCTCATTATGCCCTGTAAGGAGTTCATCGGGGCTTCATCTCTTGTTATATTTACAAATGTTTGTTGCTTTGTTCCAAGCACAAATGCAAGCACCCATTACCCCTAGGCTTGGATTGGAATAGCACAGTCCACAGTGGTCCAGCAAGGGCTTTTACAACCCTGTTGCCTTCATTGGATTGGAATATCACTGCACCTTAATATGTACTATCTCACATCTGAGCTCTGTCCCAGACACCCAAACAACCAATTTTCCCTAAATAACGGATATAAATAATCTAAAATAAATAACCCGATGCCAAAGACGCAAACCCAGCCGAAACTGAACTCGTGAAGCGTGAAATTAATGGCTCTTCTAAAGTTTTATGGCCCAAATCGAGACATAATGGTTTCACATAATGAATCCTGTTAAGGTTTGTGTTGTTTTTCCTGTTTAGGGGAAGTGAGGTGTGATTTACACATCACATGAAGTGCGCTATAAAAAAAAAAAACCGAAACGCAAAACACATTAACAGGTTGTAAACTCCCGAGCGCTCGACCCACCATGACGCTCCGAAGCGAAGCGATTCTGGGAACTGTAATATAGTGGATGCTTTTTACAGCAGAGGGGCTTTAAGGTAAGACGTAACACCCCCGCCCTCTCCCCGCCCAGCGAGTTTAGTGCATGCAAATGGATGTTCAAATGTCGGATAAACAACAGAGAGAGTGGGCTAGGAAGCTGATGCAACGCTCCGGAGCGGGAAGTATTTTTGAAGCGTGCGAGTTTAATCGAGGAGAGAAACGCAGTTAGGCTCTTGCATTATTAAATCATGTTTGTATCAGACTCGGCGTGTGTTTGATAAAAGTCGTGCTGCTTAAAATTGTAACGCTCCTGTATATGCGGAGGGAAAAACATGTCACAACATTGACGCTTAACCCGGTGACAACACAGTAAAACAGGATGTCATTAGTTGGATTGGTGAAGAAATGACTTCTACAGCTGTGACTTAAATCTTAGATATTTATAGTGTTTTATTAACTCATAGATCTAAGTGTATCTCGTCGAACTCAGAATAAACCAAAATTCACTAGTTGTGAATGTGTTATTTCAGCACTAGGTGTGTGAATTCAGTACTATAAATAGTAAACCCAATGATAATTCAGTGTTAACTCAGTATTACACTTTTAATTCTTCACAGCAAAAATGATTTCAGCAGAGTAAAATGGACTCATCGTAAGTGCAGGAGTTTGTTCAGGACTATTTGAGTTAATTCAGCACTTTGAGCACTGTAACGGTTAGCCCCCAGTGCAAAAGCTTAGACATGGAATTAAGGAAGTAAATAAAATAAATAAACTCAAATGCCACCGGATGCGCACTATTTTGTAAAGACAGAAGCCTCAAGCACTGTCAGTCCCATAATTGGCAGAAATTGCGAGCACACAAACGGCAAACTACACAACCCCGTGCCCTGGGATCTACATTAGGCTCTTTGTTAAGTGAAGTGAATGCAAGCAGCAAAAATGACATGACGCCGACATTAAACGCTCTTTAAATGCTGTCGTTTCTGGGTTGTAACAGACATTTTTAGTTCTTGACATTTAAATATAAGCCAGGCTGCAGAGGATAAATGTAGCATTTGACATCATTTCTCATGCAGTGATAAAACTCGGGGTCCGTGGCTGATCAGCCGTTGGCTGCTCTCACTACGCGATGACAGCTCCATCTTGGGAACTGCTCTATTTTATTCCTCTATTCAATGGGATGGACTAAGAGGTAGGTGAGACTCTAGGGCTCTTTGACGTAGTGATGAAACTCAATGCAATACGTATCCGTGTCAAGCTCATGCAGAAATAGCTTTAGAGTGTCTTTGGCTTCTTCCAGTGCTGGTTGTGTAGAAAGCTGCCTTGCTCTGATGCCGGCTCTGTTTTGACGCTGCAAAATGTCGTAGTTTAAAATCCATCCGGGTTGCCAGATGGACTGTTTGATTACATCGGACTGTTGTACCTGGGTATTAAATGTGCAGCACTAGCGATGCTCACCACCTGGCGTCCAATGCTCTGGTCTGATTCACATCACACTGACATTAAGACCAGCTCACTTGTACTACTATAAACAACAATACTACTACTAATACTACAATATACTATTATGATTATTCTGCTGTTAATAATATTATAAACAACTATACAACTGTTACTAACAGTGTTGGGTATGTGAAAGCCCTGTGTCTACAAGCCCCGCCCCCCCGATACCCCCCTCCCCTGTTATTCCAGCTGTTATACCCCTATCTCACCTATGGGGTTTGACTACGCGAAAGATGAAAACTCAATCACAGCGCCGAAACTCGCGGTGAATCATGATGAACCGTACTTATGGCCACCGCGCGAAACCGCCTAGATGAAATAAGGGTATTAGTAGTTAATAGATTATGGGCCAAACTTCACTGAGTGATGATGATAAAATAATTCTAAAGGTCTTGACTAAAACAACATGCATGAGGAAGCACAAAGGAGTTTTCATTTTCTGCAATGGAAAAGTACTCGAACTAGTTACTTTTATCAGAAAGTAACGCAGTAATGTAACGGATTACTTTTTGAAGACAGTCATTTTGTAATGTAATCAGTTACTTTAAAAAGTAACGTCCCCCAAGACTGGTTACTAACCTTAACAATGATACTTCTACTATTACCACTGCTTACATTAATTATACTCCTAGAACTGTATTAATATATTATTAACCACTATCGAATTAAATAATATATTAATATAAACGGTAATATAATACTATTCATACATCTACTATATTATTTTTAAAAAAGCAATATTTACACTACTACAGTTAATATACTTATAACATTAACAACTTAAACTAATACTAAGTTATTAACTACTGTAGTACTGCTACGACTATTAACAATTAGTCTACTACTACCATTACTACTACTAAATTATGCTTATACAACTCTACTACTAATAGTAACAACTGTAGTACTGCTGCTAACATTAACTAAACTACTACTACTAACAACATCTGTATTACTGCTAACAATAACAGATAAGGTACTAAACCTACTATAACTTAAAAATAATTATACTATTATAACTTACTAAAATGATTATATTAACAACTGTAGTACTGCTACAAACAATAACAACTAAACTACTAATACTACTACTACAAAAAATTATTACACATTAATCATACTACTAAACCTACAGTTTATCACTAGTAATAATTTTATCAGCAACTGTAATACAGCTACTAATATTAAAGAATAAGCTGTTTTCTACTATTATTACTACAAAATAATTATAATATTATAACTATATTACAAACAATTATTGTCAGCTGCAGTACTGCTACTACTATTAAATAAGTATTACTCACTTACTACTGCTACAAAATTAATGTTGTAGTTACTAATAACAATTTTATTAACAACTGTACTGCTGCGACTAGCATTAACAATTAAGCTACATCTCCTATTGTTACTACTATAAAAACATTTATAGTACTATAACACTGTAGTATATAGTATAATATGTCTAGTATATAGTATAAAATTATACTATTATTTTAAAAAAATTATCCTACTACAACTTTCCTACTGCTAATATTAATAACTGAACAGTACTAATACTACCACTTAAAAATGATTATACTACTAAAACAATTAATGGTATAGACAAGGATTAGTGGTGTAAACAATTCATGAATGGATGGATAACTATTATACTACCACTTCCTCCTACTTATACTACTATCACTCTATACTCAGTGAGCAGCTGTAATACCACAATTACACCACTACTTTTCTAATTAATGTAATAATAATTACAAACAAATACTGCTACTACTATTAACAATTAGTCTACTACTACCATTACTACTACTAAATGATACTTATATAACTCTACTAGTAATAGTAACAACTGTAGTACTGCTGCTAACATTAACTAAACTACTATTACTAACATCTGTATTATACAGCATGTTGTTATATGTTATATAATATGTTATATAGTGTTATATGTACTTACTTAGTAGTAAGTATATTCTTACTACTAAAAAATTAACTAATGCTAATTATGCAATCATTCATCCTATTATTTATTCATTAAGAGTTGGTTGTAAGGCTCCGAATAGAAGCTGTACAGATTCCCTGTGGTGTTGTTGTGTTATTTTGGTAGTGTAGTGTAATGTAGAAGAAATTTATAGTAGCAAGTCCACATACTTGAATGTTTTTTTTTTTTGTAACGAGTTCTATAACGAGTATTAGCTGACTAATCAGAAATGCATCGTAACCTCTAATGACGGTCTCTGTTTTGTGTCTCTGTTCAAGCCTTTGAAAGTTCTAAATTAAGCAACCAGCAAACTATTCCCGATTTAGAAAAGGATCCAAGAAGGATATTTTAGATGACATTTGGTTCTGTGTGTGTGTGTGTGTGGCCTCGCACATGGTAGTCAGGATAGTCCTGGAAGCTTCTCTGCCTGTAAAACATGCACACATTGAGCATTTTTCAGCACAGCTGCAAGATCATGCCTTATTCATTGCTAATGATAATGCATGAGACGACTCATCACGGCTGCCCTCTCAGACATGTTAATTAAACAGTACAGGAATTATTTCCACAGTCGTAGGGGTTAATCCAGTAATGTAGCATCACACGGATATTGTAAAACCTGATCCAGATGTATTGCTAATTGCATCATTACACGTAACACAGATTTTATGTTAGCACATTTTTTACACACCCATCTGTGAACCTTTTATGCATCTGGTAGAGTAAATCTGGTATCCGCTAGAGGGCAGGTCAAAGCCGAGCCATCCCTGACTCATCAGTTTCTATGGTGTTATCCATTCTAGCAAATTCATTTCTTATTGTTAAGCAGCACCATGAGATCACAAACATACATTTAGATTATTTGTATTATTTTCAATGTATTTTTAGGACTTCCCTCCATTTTGTGTTTTTTTTTCTTCATGTTTTTATGTTCCACTTTTCCTGACTTAAATATGAATAATAATAATAATAATAATAATAATAAACATACATGCAGCCATTTTGTTATCACAGACATTAATAGATTAGGAAATTTCGCCCTCTCTGGCAATAACCTGCTACTGCAGGCTACAGGCAGAAGAACATTTGGTACCACGGGTTGTGCTGCACCACTTCCCACTACACAAATTAATCTGATGGTTGCAAGACACAATTAATAGATATTTAATGAGAATTCTGAGTCGCATCCCAAACCACATTCTACAGACTAAGGACCTGATTTAATAAGATCCAAAAATAACAGAGGCTTATTTGTGTGTACAGTGGAACAAATTGCGAACACAAATAGTCCACATGGTGCTGGTGATTTGCAAATCCTGAAACTCAGGGATAGCTAAGCCAACGCTTGTGGGGGACACATGCAAATTGATTAAAATGTCACTAGAGGATGACATGAGATTAGATTGGAAAAGAAAATCATACCTTACTACAATTTATTTCTTTTTAATACAAAGGAGGTAAAAATTGCTACAAAAGGCTGCAGGTATCAGAAACAGCGATGATCAGTGAATGATCATTGTAAACAATGGTTATCACTGATTGGCTGTTACGAAGAATGGACATCAGTAAATGGTCATTGGGAACAATGAAGATCAGTGATTGCTCGAATGGTGATCAGTGACTGGTTGTTGAGAACAGTAGTGATCAGTGATTGGTCATTGGGAAAAATGGTGCCTGGTGATTGGTTGCTGAGTACAATGGTGATCGGTGATAGGTTGTTAAGAAAAACTGTAAACAGTGATTGGTCATTGGGAACAATAGTGATCAGTGATTGATCGAATGATGGCCAGTAATTGAGTGCTGAGAAAAATGTTTATCAGTAGTGTGCCACTTAGAAGAATAGTGATCAGTGATTGGTCTAATGGTGATCAATGATTGGTCATTGGGAACAATGGTTATCACTGATTGGTTGTTAAGAACAATTGACATTAGTGATTGGTCATTAGGAACAATGAAGATCAATGATTGCTAGAATGGTGATCAGTGATTGGTTGCTGAAAACAATAGTGATCAGAGATAGGTGGTTAAAAAGGATTGTGACCAGCGATTGGTCATTTGGCACAATAGTGGTCAGTGATTAATCAATTGATTGTTGAGAAAAACAGTTGGCCACTTAGAAGAATAGTAATTAGTGAAATGTCGAATGGTGTTCAGTGATTGGTCTAATGGTGATCACTGATTTGTTATTGGGAACGATAGAGACTAGTGATTGGTTGTTGAGAACAATGGTGATCAGTGACTGGTGTGACGGCGGCCTAACAGCCTGGTAACTTTTCGCTCTACCAAAGGAAAAAACAAACAAGAAGCATTCAGCACCCTGGATAGCGCCACCAGATCCAGAACAGAGGTGGTGTGCCGAGACCCATCTTCATCCACTTCCAATAAAAGGCTTGCTCGGTATGGTAAGTAGAATGTTAGGAATATATTGCTTATGCCACTATCCTCTTCCTGCATATTTGGATTGCTCCAAGGAATTCCCAACTCACTGCACACTGATGAGGAGAGGCTGTCTCTGCGGCTCGACCGCCTCCCCAGATGGCTTTGCTTCACTCCCCCGGACATCACCTCATCCGATTGCGGTCCGCCTCCCAGAGGTTGTATCCTCTGCACTTCACCCGCACCCTCTACACCGAGCACTCCTGGACACTGACTGCACCTGTGAGACAGTGTGTCTTTTTAATATTAAAAGTCACTTATCTGGTGAGCAGTTGTAGCATGAAATTCATGAAGTTGGTAACACTCCAAGTGTTGAATGGCTACTAAATGCAGTGAGAGGAATCAGAATATATATATTTCAGCCTGACAGACACCTTCCACACCCACAAGAAATAAACTACAAGTTGAGTTATCTGCCGGGTGAGATGAGATTTTAAACTCCTTTTAGAGCGACGGTCAGCACTAGAGAATATTCTTTGTGCTGTGGCTGTTTTTCTCTGGCAATCCCGCAGCAGGAACGTGAGATAGGAGGCAAAGTAAGACATTAATTTCCTGTTTAGGTGGATAAGCCTTGTGTGTGTGTGTGTGTGTGTCTGTGTCTGTGTGTGTGTGTGTGTGTGATTAATTCTTCTTGACTCAGACTTGGACTTCATGTTAAATACTGGAGTGTGGTACAGTCGTGATCTGAACTGTGTGAGCTCTGCTCCATTCACCTCTGTAGCAGGAAGGTTTATCGAGCTGTTACACACAAATCTGTATTTGCTAACAGCACAGTCTCAAGTGCATTGCTAATGAATAACAAATATCAATGTAAAACCCAGAATTGTTCACTTCATATTGTTGTTCTTAGTGTATCTGAAGCCCAAGCTGAGTGTCTCCAGCCCCCCTGCGACCCTGAATACAGGATTAAGCGGTATAGACCATGAGTGAGTGAGTGAGTAATTTTACTTTTCCTTAAGTAAGTTTTGTTTGAAGAATTGTACTTTGCTACATTTTAAAAGTAATAAATTAATAAATTAAATCATTCATAATGATTGTTAAATAATAAAAATAATGCAACATGGAAGGAAAAAAATCGTCTGGATAAAGCTGTCACTCGGACACGATCCGGATCCGGACCACGGTCTGCCATTTTGGTGATGCCTGTCCAAGGGGAAGGTTGTGTTAGATTTCATCCATCATGATAAGGGAGATCCGGTTACAAAAATGGGTAAAAATGGAGTGAAAACCTTCGCTTCTTACAAATATAAATATATTTTTCCTGGGGACATTTTACCTAAAGAGGTGTATAATGTAATCATGGCACTGTTTTAATGACTTTAATAGGAAAGCACTGAGCGATCCGCATCATGTTCAGAACCATGCCGGGTTCAGTGACAGCATTCACGGGTCAAAGAGAAAATCCAAATCTCACACGTCTTAGGCATTTCAGGTTCAGCAGGTCGTCACTCTTCGTCTTCAATCAGAAAGTGTTTGGATCACACACAGCCCTCCCGTTGTGCCCTCAGTCCTCACGCTACTTAACACACATGGTCACAGCTTCTTCACAGTTTTCTGGAAAAATCTGCCAGCCGGAATACCTGTGGCTGTGCCTGAGAAGTGGCGAGAGTCGGGTGTGTTGACGGAACACACGCAGACACACAGACAGAGGGCTCTTACGTTACACAGAGATGTGCAGAAGGTGTGAAGGGCTGCAGATGGGTGCGATAAGGACGAGGGGGCGAACTTTCACACTCTACAATAACTGCAGTGCCATACAACAGCAATGTGGAACAACGGTGGAAATAAAATGTTCGGCTTTATATACTCGAGTGATACTTTCACAATATCACTTTTCAAATCATATTTATATTGCAGAGAGGACATTTTTATAGTTTGATTTGTTTGTTTTGTACCGGAGCCAGGAGGCTGCCTCTCTAATGAAAAAGCAAAGCTTAGCATAGAACCTGGTTTAGCATAGGATAAGCCTCATGTCTGAACCAGCACACACTGGCACAGCCTTGTCAACTTGTTATGTGGTCAAAATGATGTCACGGAGCTAAAAACACCCGTAGCTCCATCTGTCTTTCTCAGCACATACTGTAGGTTTACACCACAGCAACAGACCCTGGAAGGAAGTTAGCACCCACATATCCCTATATTCTCAGGGTTGTATGGTCCCTAGATTTATGTCATACATAATGCTAGCATGACAAATAGTCCTATGTACCCCAGTTCTAGGCAGTGGAGGCGCAAAGTACACAAATCCTGTACCTGAGTAACAGTAGAGACTGCCCTAGGGTAAATATTACTCAAGTAGAAATAGACGTGTCTTATATTTACTTGTGTACTTGAGTAAACATACAGAAGTACTCACCTTCAAGTATCTGTTAAATTATTAGGAAATGCAAGTCACGCAGTTGTGTATAAGAGTCAGCAGGTGATGGAATTCCTGCCCCAAATCCTACAATGTAATGTCGTTATGTAACAGCCACGTGAAAATGTACTCAAGTAGGAGTACAGATATTTGCTGTACTTTTGAGTTGAATAAAAGTACAAAGTATGCTCTAATAAAACTACTTAAGTAAAGTACAGATATTTGAAATATGAACTTAAGTATGGTAACAAAGTACACATACTCAGTGACCTCCCAACTCAGGTTCTAGGGTCCTGTGTTACCAATGTCCCATGTTCCCCTGGTGTTAAACTGTTTGTTATGAATTTTAAAGCACGATTTAGGGCATCTCATTTCATCATTATGAACATAATATGAAGAACATATGCGCACATTCATCATGAAAGATCTACTGTAAAACAAAATAAAAATCATGTTTGCTTCAGCATTGGAAACAATATTGTTTTAGGCTAACTAAGTATACACAATTCTTCATTGTACTTGGTCTGTCATATTGATAAAGTCCTTCAATGTGCCATGTGAAGCACAACACATGTAATTAAATTTCCGAATGTTGCTTGTGGGATTTCGCGTCATGGCGCGTGACGAATTGCGGCATTTCGCGGGAAAAAGTGCACATTCTGTCGCACATAATGGAAACCTAAAGAAAAAAAAAAGGTTCTCTAGCTTGCTATTTGTTTCATGAAATTATTTCTAAAGAACTCCAAAGCCACATGAAATTAATATTATCCAGTTTATTTTATTGGCTCCAAAATCTTTTAAAGTCAATAAAATAAATAGGAAATATTTGTTTCTTGGAATTTTTCACATTTTATTCATGAACAGAATAAGCAGCGGTGGCAGGATGACTTAGTGGTTAACACTGTCGCCTTGCACCTCCAGCATCAGGGTTTGATTTCTGCCTTGGGGCTCTGTGTGCTTGAGTTTGCATGTTCTACCCGTGCTTGGTGGGTTTCCACCAGGTACTCCGGTATTCCTCCCACAGTCCAAAGACTAATTGGCGACCCCAAATTGCCTGTAGGGTGTGAATGAGTGAGAGTTAATGAGAAATTAGGGAAAATACAGTAAGTCCCTTGAAGCATAGGTACTGTACGCTGCCCTGATGAGAATAACAATATAGCTCATGATTGTTTTATATGGATGCCCTTCCTGATGCAACCCTTCCATTTTATGCAGGCAATGCATCCATTGGCGGGAGTTGGGCATTGGACGGGAATTGAACATGGCAGGCGAGAAATCTACCACTGAGCCACCAATGCTCACACTGAAGAGGCAGATATCTGCCTCAAACCATCTACATTTGGGGCAACAGCAACACTGCGCACAATCAAATGTACATTCGAATGTGAAGTTCCATTGTGATTTGTATGTTTTATTTATGTTCTGTTATGCCTTTTCATGAGGCATTTTTTGCAGCACTAGCTAATTATATTCTGCTCAGGAACATTAGCAATGAATGAAAAACTGTGTATTTTCATTTGAATTATGCTTAAGAGCAAAAAACAAAACAATGACTGGTGTTTATAATCCTAAAGAATTAATAGGATTGTGGTGACTGTGTTTTAGCCTCAAATAAAATAATGTGGGCAAATCAATTTTACAGTGCTGTTGCAATAAAATATGAAAAAGTAACCTGGGTGAGCAAAACACCAGGGTTAACTGTGAATGATTTTCCCTGAAGCAGAATATGGAATGAAATACACGTTGTTTATACATATTTTATAGCGGCTCTTTCCCTGCACCTCTCAGGACAGGTGTAGAGCTTTCGAGCTTCATAACGGCCAACAGAGCCGAACTACATAGTGTATATACAGTACAGTACAAGTTGTCTATATTGAGAGCAAAAGTTTGTGCACCCCAGGTTTTGTCATGAAAATTAAACAAAATGTACCTTTTTCATTCCAAATGCAATATTTATGAATTCAAACATGACTCATGTTCTGCGCCTTACTTTAGTGCTATATGCTATTTACTGTTTTTAAGTCATTTTATTTTATTCTACTTGTACCCCCCATCCCCACCCACCGTGTCTAATTTATTACTGTTTTTAAAGCAACAGTAAGCAACTGTAACCAAGACAAAACACTTTTCTCTGGGATCAATAAAGATCGTGAATCTTGAAACTACAAAAACTTTCAAAAAAGTTTCAGTTATAAGCTGAAGAGGTTTCAGCACCCTGAACAGGGCTATGTTATGTTGTGTTTGTATTCACAGGAGGGCAAAAGTAACTAGACTACAACAACTGCAACAAGGAAAAAAATCATCCAAAATTTTTCTATGACAGACATCGTGTTTGAAGAACCAAGCAAGATCACCCACCCATGACTGAGGCAGGTATGATCTGTCCATTTAGGAACCTCTGTAGTCCAACTAGGGACCATGGGTGCCAGTGGTAATTGTCAATGTATTTATGCCCATTTTATGACAGTGGTAAGACCTCTGGTCAACATTCACATGCGCATTCATACACTACAGGCAATTTGGGAACACCAATCAGCATAATCTGCATCTTCTTGGACTGTTGGAGGAAACCGGAGCACCTGAAGGAAACCCAACATGACCAGGGAGAACATGCAAACTCCATGCAAACAGACCTCCTTTTGCTGAGGTGGGAATCGAACCTGTACCTTGGAGGTGATGATTGTGTTTATTCCCATTTTTACGAGCAAGGTAGGTCAATATTCATACACTACGTGCAATTTGGGAACGCCAAGTAACCTAATCTGCATATCTTTGGACTGTGGGAGGAAACCAGAGTACCCGAAAGAAACCCACCAAGCACAGGGGGAGCATGCAAACTCCATGCACACAGACCTCATAGAGGGAATCGAACCCAGACCCTGGAGGGGCAAGGTAACAGTGCTAACCACTAAGCCGCCTAGATTGAGAGATAGATGGATGGATAGATAGATAGAAAGAACTGACACTTAATACCCCAACAAACAAATAGGATAAATTAGCATAAAAACAGAGCTAGAACCTCAAGTCTAACGTATGAAGTCTAAGACTTATTAGAACCATTTTCATTATACAATAGAGACAACTCGCTCGACAGGTTTATTCTAACAGTGCTAGAGTCACTGTGTTATTTTGTTCCTGGAAAGGTCACGGCAGTATGAGAACAGCGACTCCTCTGTCATCAGGACTTGCCCTGGGACGGCCCGGTGGTGTCTGGGGTGCGGTTCTGAAATACAACCCGAGCCGGTAAGCAATAAAGCCCGGAGTCATCGGCTCATTTCTCTACAGCGTAAACAATCTCAGGCTGGTTGACAGCTCCGTCTGTCCTCAGTCACGCCGAGGTGGATCCCTGAAAGCGCCTGTCAAACACACTTCATCCCGCTCTATGTCAAGTTATTAGCGAAAAAGGAGGAACCTGATGGCTGTTATTGTGCTCTCGCGGGTGGTTACAGCCTTTTTCTTTTTTTTGTTTTTCATTTAATCAGAGCGAGAACAGTGCGGAGTGTCATCATCTGACAGCCGACAGAAACCTGATCAAGATTTCGCTGTAATTTGGATGTTGTATTGCATCGCATTTTCTTTCACAGGGCCAGGTCACCAAAGGGTTTTTAAAACAATGCAGTAATATTGCAACTCCAGAACGCATATACATTTACTGGGCTGGAATTTATTTATTTATTTATTTATTTATTTATTTACTTTCTTACTTACTTAAAAATGTACAAATCAATTATTTTGACAATTTTTTTTTACAGAATCCATTATCATGCTTTTTTTGTATACAGGAAATAATATGTTATATATCTCATATTTGTTCATGATGTCATGTGTTTACATAAGTATTCACCCCCCTCATTACTAAAAAACCTGTTACTTAGTTCGAATGTGGACATTTGCTATCACTAGACAAGACATACATACACCTTTTTCAAACACATTGTTTCAGTGTCTGTAGCTTTAACTGAACTGCGCGAGAACGCTTTTTTTTGATACCCAATCAAAACGCAGGCAGCTAAATAAATGAACAAATAAATAAATGAACAAATAAATAAATGAATAAATAAATATAACCCCGACTCATGTTTGCGATCTCACCTTTTCAGGCATATCCCACTTACTTTTAGAGCTTTCACACTTTTCACTTATTAACTGAAAGAAGGGCAAAGGGGTTTTAAGCAGCACCCGATCTATTGCATGTATTCAGCATATAATAGTGTTTATTCACAATCACATTCTCAGTGTTCAGTGATATAAAAGAGCAAGGTAAAGAGCTGAAGAAAGCTAGGTTAGCTGTTAGCAGTTAGCTACTTATGCTTAATTGTTAATTTAACAGTTAATTTAAAAAAGACTAGCAAAAAAAAAATTAACTCCCTATGAGTTGTGTTTTGACTTTGGTATCACTAAACAGGTTAAAAGTAAGGATATCAGAATGAATTAATACTCAATTTACATAAAGAGACAGGTTTGAACTTTGAAGAGACAGAACTTAGCCGCTAATCGCTAATCGTAATGGCTAAACTTTAGCTGTTGTGAAAGAGAGCGACTGAAGCTTTAGCTGTATATCAGTTGTGTTTTAAATCTTAGAATATCATGACAAAATAACATTCTTATATCCACACACACACACACACACACACACACACACACACACACACACACTGAAAACCACCAGTTTTAAGAGTAGTTTCCACTACACTGATACAATACAATAATGAAATAGTTTCTTGATACTTTAATGAAATTAGGTTCTTTGGAACATTCAGATTATTTCCTAAAATTACTAGACGCTTCGGTGCTTAATTGTTAATTTAACAGTTAATTTAAAAAAGACTAGCAAAAAAAAAACAAAAGGAAAAATGTACTCCCTATGAGCTGGCAATATCAAATTGGCAATACCAAGTGCTATGCTATGATTATGCTATGATTAGCAACATGAGCTTCACAGTGTGACAGATTTCAACAAACGAGCTTAATAAACTTAACGAGTGAAAATAACCTTAAAAACCTCAACACTCAAATCTCCAGGACAGCCCGAGCCGATCCACTCTTCAGTACTGGTGCGAATCCGTCTGTAGAATTGTTCCTAGTTTAGCAAGTAGTCCAATGTAGAATGTTTAAGACACACGTACAACTTTAGAGATTCCATACATAAATAATAACAGCTGCTCTTTTTACTGCCTCAGAAGAAAGGAGTAAAAAAAAAATCTCACGTGTTTGATGTTCTTGTTTACAGCCAACAACAACAACAACAACAACAACAACTTGTAGCATGTCGGGCTTTTGGGATTTGACACGCTGTAGCTCTATAACACTGTAGTTTGCAGCACAAGTCACTTTTGACATTGCTGTGAGATCTTGACACACAGGCACGATGTGAGGTCCGAAATGGACTCTCGCAGACCTCTCAGCAGCATGCTTGCTGTAAATAATAATAATAATAATAATAATAATAATAATAATAATAATAATATTCAATCATTTGTCCCATGTACTTCATAGCACAGTGAAATTATTTTTCGCATATCTCAGTTAGGAAACTGAGGTCAGCCAGCTTCCAGCGGCCCGTAGCAGATAATGGTAAGAGCCTTGTTCAACCTTCTTGTACAGTGGCAACCTGGCAGTGCTGGGGCTCGAACCCCCGACCTTCCGATCAGTAACCCAGGAACCCAAAGCCTCATGTGGTACTTTGGTGGTGCCAACATGGCTTTCGCGATCCAGTAGTGGCAACGGAAAGTAGCCTAGTACCCGGTCCTTGGCTGAGCCGGTGGCATGGCAGCGAACGCTAAAGTGGCTGTCGCACCCTTGTACTGTAGCTGTTGTGGCGTCGAAACTACCAAGCTCTTTCGGCAGGCAGTCTCCCCATCAGCAGGAATGTGAGGGGACTGGGCCATTAAACATGGCACGGCTGGAGTTAAATGATGGACTTTCTCTTTCCTCTTCAATAAAAGGAAGTAAGGAGCAAAAAGGTGGAAGTCAGAAGTCAAGAGAAACGAGTGGAGAGCTGTTATCAAAATGGTTCCAGTCATCGAAATTCAGCCACCTTAAAGAAAAACCATCTGCTGCCTTGACTTTGAGGCCACCAGTCAGGGCCGCCACGGCATTTCGATGCTGGTCGATGAGTAAAAGCGAAGGTGCCGGGGTAGCTGGCTCAGTCCCTCGGCAGGCTGTTGAGCAGCGATGAGCGCTCTCAGGGCAAAGCCATTTCCATCCCAGCTCTCCACTTGTTTCTCTTGACTTCTGACCTCCTCCTTTTATTGAAGAGAGATGTCCATCATTTAACCCCAGCCGTGTCACATTCAGTGGCCCCGTCCCCTCACATTCCTGAGGATGGAGGGGCCGCATGCCGAAAGAGCTCGGTAGTTTCAGTGAGCGAAAAAAGCTTAGCCGGATCTGT
Source organism: Clarias macrocephalus (assembly GCA_011419295.1). Taxonomy (NCBI): domain Eukaryota; kingdom Metazoa; phylum Chordata; class Actinopteri; order Siluriformes; family Clariidae; genus Clarias; species Clarias macrocephalus. Next base: position 34,868 of record JAAGKR010006764.1, read on the forward strand.
GACAGTCACAAACAACAGAGTGATCAGGGGGGGATCAGCGTCTTTATAAAGAACAGATTTAAAGAAGAAAAAGGGAGCGGATGTGTGTTTTTGTGTCTGTTTGTTTTTCCCCATGTATACACACACCAGAGACCCATGTGCCTGTCTATAAAATGATCAAAGAACAACATCATTTTTCCTAATAGGTCCCCTTTAAATCCACTTTAATTCCGAGTGGTACTGATAAAATATGCGGGTTGTGAATACTAACGCGATCCACTGAGGCGTTGTATGGCGTATACGCTCGCACATGCTGATTATACTTGTTCTGGTTGGCGCATTTTATTGTTTGATGCTCAGTGCAAAAAAAAACAAAACAAAAAAAAAAACAAAGCATTGAGAGCATTAGCTCCGAATGGCCGACTCAAACACTTAGGAAAGTGATTGCCGCTCGCTGTGCGTTTAGTAAACAGCCGTGTGAATAATACTAATAAAGTCATTATTGCTTCGGTCAAATCTATAATTACTGCAAATGTTGCGAGAGGAGAGGCATCAGATTGGATGAATGCACTTTAATTACCGAGTCAATTTAGCTAAAAGCTGTATGGCCTCTTATCTAAACAACACAAAGTAACATTTCCTACTTAATGATGGTAATCGATCTAAAATAGTTCTTATCGCATCGATATTTGTTTGATAGAAGTATTGCATTGTGCTGTAATATGATAAGATGTCATTTATTTATTTATTTATTTATTTATTTATTTAATCTCAGCAGACGTCCATGTACTGAAGCACACGGGTAAGAAAACACATCCAGTTTCCACCGCTTTGACAATATCAGCCTCGTGAAATAATGAGGCGACATTTAAATGAGGCTTTCGTTCAATTTTCGTCGCACGCGGCGACATTTAATCTCCCTCGGATATGCACGACGATGAAAGGACATTTATTGAAAATGAAAATGAAAATGAAAAAAAAAAAAAAACGGAATTTGAGCTGCAGCAAGGAAAAGTGATTTAAACCTGTCAGCTCCTGTTTGTTTCAATCTGATTCTGGGGGAAACATGGTGGAGGAACAGATAGAGACGGAGAGTGGGGAGGAAAACAAACAAATAAACAAACAAACAAATAGATAAATAAATAAAACAGGACAGATGTTGCTGCCTGTAGAAGAAGTTATATAAAATTATTAGATAAAAAGCTGATTCTCTGATTATGCTTTCCCGTCAGTGTAGCTGCTGAATAGCAAGTATCATGTATGTAATATTCATACTGCATGGCCTATATGATAGCAGGACTGAATTCTCAAATGTGATTGGTCAGAAGTCTTTAGTTTATATTAATGTTTAATGTATACAGTAACACATTTCTATAGTAACAGATTATTTGTTTATATTAGTTTGTTTCTTTTTCCTATGGTAAGAAACTTCTCTAGTAACAGATTAATAGTTCATATGTATTATTATATTATGTTATTATGTATTATTCCGGACCAACAACAACTTGGAGCAGGTTTTACACCGGATGCTCTTCCTGACGCAACCCTCCTGTTTCTTATTGGACTGGTACTGCATCCAGTGTCTGGGGTTTGGACATTGGCTGGGAATCGAACCCGGGCCTTCCACGTGCTTGTTTCTATCGAGTTATTGTTTCTATAGAGACCGATTACTGTATTTGTATATATTAATGTTTTATATTCATGTTCTTCTAGTACTAATGCATTAGCTTTTTAGTTTTAGTAACGCGTTTCTATATTAACAGCGTAATAGCATATTTTTTTATAAAGTAGTATATTATTAGTATATAGTATATTTTACTCACTCACTCGTCGTCTATACCGCTTCTTGTATCCAGGGTCGCAGGGGGTCATGGAGTCTATCCAGGGTGCCAATCCATCGCAGGGCACACACACACACACACACACACACACACACACACACACATACTGTACACACTACGGTCAATTTGGGAACGCCAATTAGCCTAATCTACATGTCATGTGGACTGTGAGAGAAAACCAGAGTACCCAGAGGAAACCCACCAAGCACGGGGATGGGAATCGAACCCAGACCCTGGAGGTGCAAGGCAACAGTGCTAACCATTACACCACCGTATCACCTAGCATATTTTAATACAGTATATTTTACTATCCTATTATACAGTACAGTAATTTGTTAGTGTTTCGTGTTAGTAGGAGATTTCTAGGTTACATTACATTCACGGCATCTTAATGCTGATTTTCCAGACAAGCCTTTAAAAAAAAAAGTAGGTGGCAGAGGCTTAACTGTAGTGTGTGTGTTGCAGGCCACTAGGACCTCTTCCATCTTTGTCAAGGGGAGTGCTAACCTTCTCTCCTTTCAACCAACACTGGGTTCATTTGTGCAATACTGTGCCTGGAGCCTATCCCAGGAGAATCACTGGGCACAAGGTGGGGACCACCCTGGACGGGGTGCCAATCCATCACAGGGCACACAAACACGCTCATTCACACACTATGGGCAATTTGGGAACACCAATTAACCTAATCTTCCTCTCATTGGACTGTAAGAGGAAACCGGAGCAGCCGGACGAAACCCACCAAGAACGGAGAGAACATGCAAACACCATGCACACAGACCCCGGGGCAGGAATCAAACCCGGACCCTGGACGTGCAAGGCCACGGTGCCAACCACTAAAAGCCACCGTGCTGCTGTTAGCTTTTCGATGGTAATATATTTCTATAGTAACAGATGAACAGTTTGTATTAAGGTGTCTATGCTGCTCCTTTAAGATTGGGAAAGTCATGTAACTTGCCCTCAGCCTAAGATGAGTATTTGTAAATCATCAAACCATGACACACGCAAACTCTGGTACTGCACTCGTATGTTATTTGTAGCCCGTTTCCCCAGGATAAAACTGGCGTAGATGTATAAATATTCTCAGCTCCACGTACAGCACATTGAATTAATTGGACACTCTGTGGGAAATTCACGTTGCTGATACAGAAGAATCCTCCTCGAAGCTATTAAACCCAAGGACGAATGTTTTGTACTCTGAAAGATACAGAAGAGCGTGCAGTAAAGCCGTGCATGAATCTGAGACAAATGGAACGAGAGAAAGAAAAGAGGAAGCCAGAAGGTCAGGGATGTACCTCAGTGCACATTAAGAACATGGCAGAATAACATTTCTGAAAAAAAGATAAAAAGCCTTGAAGCTGCTGAAATTCTCCCGAGGTTCCCGTTCAATGTCGAGGGGTCGTCACGCTATAGCTATAAAGCTGTGATCGCATCTTTGCTCATAACTCATCCTCCATACCGACTTCTTCCGCCTGGGTAAATGTTTCAGGGCGTGGAGGCTGCGCACTCGGGAGACGCCGCATCCGAGGTGAAAAAATTCATGCAAACAGATGTTTCGGTTCACATCTGCCATGGGCACATACTTATAATACGTCTGCACATTTTAAAAGCAGAATCGAGTTTCAAAGGATTTAAGTGATCTTTAAGTAAAAGGCTTTTTTTTTTTTTTTTTTTTTTTGCATGAAGTCACATGGATGGTTTTGGGACATGGTTCCCCGTGCAATCATCTCCTGCTGAGGAACGCGAGTCACTTCATGATGCAGAACAGCTGCCTGTGCTTAAAGCACCGAGGCTCTAAGTGAGATCTGTAATATGTCACAGGATCTGTTCAGATCACATAGATGAAGATTTTTTCCCCCCTCTATCCAAAATAATTAGCAAAACTAAACTAAACTAAATAAAAAGACTGCTTAACACCAGGCTGCTTTTTTTTTTTTTTTTTTTTTTTTTTTTACATAACAACACAACAAGTGTTTAAGCAACAGGATGTGATATCTACATCTATATATATTTTTTTTATCCAATTAAGGTATATTAGTTATAATATTATATTATTTGGAGTCAGAGATATGACATTTAAACAGTTTGCTTGCAAAATGAGATATATCCATTTCTTATAAGAATAAAAAGTCATACATTTCATGTGAATTTTTTAGTTTTTTCAGTTATATCAGTCTGAATTTTTGGATGATTTCGGGTCCAACTTCCCTGGACATGGCTGCAAGAAAAGAAAAATTATACAAAATGTGACCACATGCCAAGGACTCCTTCCAAAAAGATTCAAGGTGAGCTCCTAGGTCAAGGTACATCGGATTGTTGGATTGCACCATCTGTCGCTGTTTGAGCAAAAGTGAACTTTCTGAATGTTCAAAACAAACCATATTTAAAAAAAAAAAAAAAGATTCTCAGAGAATGTCCTTTTGACAGATGAGACAAAACTTGAGCTTTTTGGAAAATCATATCAACTGGATGTTCAGGATGCAAAGAACTAAACACTACCTACCGTGAAACATGGAGAGCCAACAAATGTACGCATGTGTCTGGGGCTGTGCTGTGGTGTCTGGCACCGGGACATTAGCGGAGGATCCCACGGTGGTGTCGGTCGCGGGGTGGCCCTGTCTGTGTCGGACTATTGTTTGTCCGGTGCATCCCATGTGTGCCTGATTGGCTTGGGGTCTGGGGAGTTTGGGAGTTTATACGCCCGACCTGGAAGCCTTGGGCTGTTAGTCTGCTAAGCCTCGTGCATGGTGGGTCATAGTTACACTGGGTGTTCTGGTGCCTTTCTTTCATGGCCAGCATTGACTTTTCTGTGGGATCAGATCCTATCTGCCTTTGGTCCCTGTTGGCATGGGTGTGTCTTGGGTGCCCATGATCCTTTTACCAGTTTACTGGGATATCACAATGTTAATGTTGCGTTAATGTTATGGCTGATAGATGTATGTTCTCTTGATATGATGTGAATATTTATTTCTGTTAAAAACCCCATCAATTATATACTGTAAGTTAAACAGCCCTGATTTGAGGTCAGACAGACAGACAAAGTGACAGACAGACAGAGTGATAGATAGATAGATAGATAGATAGATAGATAGATAGATAGATCAAAAGTAAGTACACCCCTTTAATTTCAGCAAACATTTTAGTATATCTTCTCAAAGGACAAAACTACACAGTATAGATTTACTGTCCTCTGAAAATAACTCAGCATACAGCCATTATTGTCGAAATAGCTGGCAACAAAAGTGAGTCCACCCTAAGTGATAACAGCTGCACATCTTTAACCATGCAAAGTCACAGGTCCTATTCATCATGTTCA
>JAAGKR010006765.1:394-40999 GCA_011419295.1 Clarias macrocephalus
GTCTGTGTGTGTGTCTGTGTGTGTGTCTGTGTGTGTGTCTGTGTGTGTCTGTGTGTGTCTGTGTGTGTCTGTGTGTGTCTGTGTGTGTCTGTGTGTGTATGTGTGTGTATGTGTGTGTATGTATGTGTGTGTATGTATGTGTGTGTGTGTGTGTGTGTGTGTGTGTGTGTGTGTGTGTTTGTGTGTGTGTTTGTGTGTGTGTTTGTGTGTGTGTTTGTGTGTGTGTTTGTGTGTGTGTGTGTGTGTGCTCTGCGATGGATTGTCGCCCTGTCCAGGGTGTACCTTGTCTTGTGCCCTAAGTCTCCTGGAATAGGCTCCGCCCCCCCCCCCCCCCCTGAATACAGGATTAAGCCGTATAGATGATGGGTGAGAAGTCAAGTTGCTTCTGTGAGGACTATACCTCTAAATGTTTTAACTAAGCTTACCAAAAAGGCTTAATATTACAAAAATTCCAAAATATTTTGCTATATTTTCAAAGGAAAAAAAACTGAATACAGCAAATTGCATACAGCATTGTTAAATGTCAATTACAGTGGCCTAAATAACAGAATATAAATAAAATATCACATATGCAGGCGGCACTGTGGCATACTGACCTCACACTTCCAGGGCCGAGGGTTTCAGTTTCCCTTTGGATCTGTTTGCATGTGGAGTTTGAATGTTTTGCTTGGTGGGTTTCCTTTGGGTACTTTGGTTTCCTCTCAGAGTCCAAATACATGCAGATTAGGTTCATTGGCGTTCGCAGATTTCCTGCCCTATATGATGGATTGTGATGGACTGTCCAGTTTGTACCCGACCTCGTGCCTTATGTCTCCTGGGATATGCTGCAGGCCCTTCTCGATCCTGTCCAGGATAAGAGGTATAGAAGATGTCGAATAAATGAGCGAATGAATGAATAACACATGGAATTTTTAGTTAGAAACTAAAGTGCATGAAATGAAGTAAAATATAATAATATGATATAAATATATCCTGGAGGGACTGAATAGCATCTTCTGATGCAAGTCTAACTCCGCATTAACTGCTGCTGCAGCTAGACCAGACATGGTTGATTTGTGGATGTGGCCTGGTGATGTACTGTATTTACACAGATTGATTAGTGGACTAGGAAAAAAAAAACGGATAAAGATACAATCTGCATATGAAGAAAGTGAAACGGTTTATCTGATCATGTGTTTATTGAAATTGTTTAGCTCAAGGCAACTCATTGAAAAAGGGAAGACTTTTCATTTTTATTTCATTTTCTGTCTCTGACCTGATTAGTGCAGTCATGTCATGGCTTGTTTAAAAAAATATCTATTGAGGAAGAATGGAATGTTTAAAGCCAACTTGGCAAAGATGCAGTTATTTTTCAGTTTCCAGGTCATACCTGAGCTCAGCGTCTACTACGATTATTTTTTTCCAGAAAAAACAAAACAAAAACATGAACACTTTAAATTCATGTCGTTTTTTTTTTTTTTTTTTTAAACAGCCTACCTTTTTATGGTTAAGCATTAAATGGTAGCTTCAGAAATTTAGTTGATCCCCTTGAGCTAGAAAGATAACATTTGTGTACCTCTCAGAGCAGTGCAATAATATTCAGTAAATGAGGCACAAGTTATAAAAGAAACGGCCTGAAGAGGAAATTTTGTTGCTGCATGCAAAGAGGGGTAACATGGCACTCCTTCTCTTGATTTCTCTCTCACTTCTGTTTGTTATCTCTCTCTCTCTTTTTTCTCTCACTTTGGCCTCTTCAAGTGGCCGAGATTAAATCCTCACTGCTGGCGCTGTAAAAGCCACAGCCGATAAACCGCTTGTTATTTCATTTATTATAAACAAGCATTTAAGAGCAGACGTAATGGCAGCTTAAGTATAGTGCTTTTGACTGAAAATTTCAAAAAGGCACTTCTTAAACTGTGTAATTCAACTTCTTAATCCAACAAGAAGTGCAGCCTCACATTTCCAACAGAGAGGAAGTTGTTTTATTTATTTATTTATTCATTTATCCCCCCCCCCCCCTCTCTCTCTCTCTCTCTCTCTCTTGTCTACCTCATGCACCCAGGTTGCTTCAAAGCCTTTTTCACTAATGGTTTGAAGCTCTATGAATAAAACCTCTCCTTAATAATTAATAAGCAGTTCCTGAGGATTTTTCGTAAATACATGTTTGGCTGCTTTTCAGAGCTTTCAGTTTCTTGAAGTCAGCCGCATACCCCTTAAAAACAACTAACCAGCTAACTCACTAAATGTTCTGCAGTTGTATTTATTAAATATAAAAATCACAGAGACGATGGAAAACATGAGATTACAGATACTGTATAGCGGATTAGAAAAAAACCTACTTAAGGTCTGCTTTACATCTTTGAAGATATTAAAACATGAAAGGTACAGAATGTGTCTGGATTAGTTTTGTGCAAAAATTCAGTTTAAAAATAAGTTGAATTTATCTTTCTTTTTTTTTTATCTTAGTACTTTAAGAGTCTTTGTGTGCAGGTTTTTTTTTGTGTGCGTGTGCTCTTCTCCTTAAACATACACTATCATATGCAAACAACACAACAGTGCCATCAAAACACACTGTCTAAAGTGAGTGACAGGTTTGGAACTAAAACCTCTAATTTCTGATTACTTTGTGTTTATCTCCTAGCTTTTGCTTTTGCGCTCTCTCTCTCTCTCTCTCTCTCTCTCTCTCTCTCTCTCTCTCTCTCTCGCTCGCTCGCTCGCTCTGTCTCTCTCCCACCTATCCCTTTCTCTGTCATACCTTTTCTCTTTCCTTTGTTCTCTGACTTCTTTTCTTCAGTACTTCACAAGGTCAGAGTTCTAGCAGCTCCATTCCCTTTGATTTTATTCTGTCTTTCTCTCATCTAATCATACATCCTTTTCCCTTTACTTGCACATGAATTCGTTCAGAATCGGAGTGTCTGATGTGACTGAGCTCACCCAGGTGAATCTTCATGTTAAGGTTCACAAAGATGTACATAAACTGCAAGGCTGTTTAGTAGTTTGTTTTACCATGCATTTCCTCCATGACCTTGTGTGTATTAAGTATGAAATCCTATTTTGATTTTGCCTTGGCAACTTTCACATGAAAATGAGCATGATTTTCAAATATCTACTAGCGTAAACGCGTCGTTGATGGGAAAAGAATTTGTAGAAATGCTTAAAAGGTCAAAAGCTAAACATTATCTGATCAGCTTTAATGTAATCAATGATATTATTATTTCAAGTTGATGCCCATGTACATGTCTGTCTGTCTTTCTGTACAGCAGAATTCTCTGCCTAACTCATTAATAGATATATATATATATATATATATATATATTATTTTTATTTTTATGGTTGAGCATCTTATGCCTTGTTTACACCACGTTGTACTTCTTTCGTTGTAAGCCAAATACACTCCCTGTTGGGTTATCAGAGAGTGAATCACAGATGAGAAATCGAAAATGTAGATCAGATAAAGATTAAGTTCTGTCTTAAAAACGACTCCAGCGCATTAAAATTCATTTATACCACCTTAGAGCTCTTAATTCAGTGGTGAAAATATTAAATTATCCCATTAAAAATATTCTGTTTAGTTTTTCATATTAATATCTATTGGTTTAGGTGTTTGTTTGTATTGAGCAAGTAGCTTATTAGTAGCTTAGTAGAAGCATCGTAGTTGCTTAGTAGTAGTGTATTTTAAAGTTGATTTTTAGATTGCTTATACTCAGCATTTTAATGTTAGTGCACAACATTGTGCTCTCAGGTTGGGTATATACTGTACTACGCCCTCATCTCGGACTCATACATTTAGTAGCACCACAGTTTCGGAACATAATGGTTTTAAACTTTCTGCTGGAAGAATAAACCTACGTTAATCTGTCCTTTAATCTTGGAAGGTTAAGTCCACTGGTCTACTTGCCCTTTTTGGAGCCATGCTGTGTCACACGTTTGTTGGTGTTTTGTAAGGATTTGGGCACCTTGTAGGTGCATTATGCTCATTTCTATGTTTGGATTCTGTATACTCTATGTATTTGTCCAAGAAAACGCTGGATTGTGTCAGGTACAACGTTCCTTCTACCCAACAGTTTGGTTTTATTTATTGTGCAGATTTAACTTCAAATACCGAAGGACTGGCAAAGATTCATTAAATTCTGTCCAGCCAGTTTTACATAACAAAATCAGCTGGACAGATATAAAGACAGAAATTTTTTTGAGACTGGTCTAGGGTCCTTCAATGTATAAAACGGAAAGATATTGAAAGAGTGAGTTCTACATTGTGCGCGTGTGTGCGCGCGTGTATATATATTTATATATTTATAGTACAGATATTATAACAGACCTTCTCTACTTTTGCATCAGTGACATTAGATGCTACTGGCAGTACTCATTCTCAGTCTCTGTTTATTGATTATTTAATGGATTTTAATTGAGTGTGCGTGCGTGCGTGCGCTTGTTTGGAAGGGTGTTGCTTGTGTAACTGCCAACAGTCTTTTGCTAAACCCAAAAGCCTGTAAAGTGCTAGTCCAATGCCTCATTTTGGTTGAAGTGAAAGCAGTCACATCTGCCCCCTTATAAATCATGCAGTGTTTTTTTGAACATGCGCGCACGTACTGTAGATGCAGTGCTGTGTAGATACACACAGACCCACACACAAGTACACACAAAACATGCACGCACATCAGAAATAACATAAAAGCAAGCTATGTTCTCATTCACTGACTCTGTTAGTGTTTTGTGCTTTTAAGCAGAGGCATTTCCTGAATGGACTCTTTTTGATGCATGCCATGCTCTTTGTGATTGAACCTTCAGCAAAGAAATTCTCTGTAAGCTGTATGTGTTTAAATATTGCATTAGGTGTATTTTAAGCACACATTGCTTTTACAAGTTTTTTTTTTCGTGCTCTGATGTGTATTCATATTTATTGTAGAAAAAACATAAAGTCTGCTCTATCTTTCATCTGAACATGAAAACATGAAAATAATGTAAATTCAGTCTTTTTTTTTTAATAGGATTGTTTATTATTATTATATTTATATGATTCTTGCATGAAAGTGTTTCAGAATATTGTCCTTATCAAGTTTAATACAGCCGAGATAAAAAAGTCAATGGTTGCTATTTAACCAATGTCACATGAGAGGGTGTGCTATTGTACTGAATATCAGCACGGCTGTGACGCTGTTGCAGATATTAGTCATACTGATATTCAGCACAACAGCATGACCTCAAGTGAGATATTGTCTTTATACAAAAGTTCCACAAACATCATTTATTATCAACAGATTATGATTATAAACCATGCACAGTAGGTGGTAAACACTCATCAGGAACGTATCTGGTTTACTTTATATTTTCACTTTTTCTCCTTGAGAATTACATCAGCTAACTAAGTGGTCTGAGGTTGAATCCCAAATACAATCAAATAGAAAGCTAGTGTGCTATGAAGGGGATACAATCTCTTGTTCCACACATCATGGTGTGCCCTTGTTCAGATGTGTAACGATTGTCAGAACACCTGTGAACACCTGATACACACAGTTAAACGTCCCATGCCATTGTACCCTATATCAGCACTCTTGGAAAGTCTCGTGTCCAATCAAGTTATTTAATCAGAATGAACTGTTTGGTAAATCGCAGTGAAGGTGGAAAATGATCTAACATAATTAAACTTTGTTTCTATCTTTTACATCAGAAAGATGTGGCAGTTTTAGCAGGGCTGTATAGGCTATTCATATCCAATGGATGTACTTGGAATATAAATAATTCAGTGCACCAAGGAGTTGTCTGTACACATTAGCAAACGGTTAGTTAACGGCTATGAGACTGAAAAAGGATATTTAATAATGTGTCACTTTTTAACTGCAATTAAATGTTCATGTCAGTGGCGGTGCACATGTTTGTGGTTGACTAGTAATGTGGTAATACAGAGAAGTAATGGATAATAAGAAAATGCAATGCAATTTTTTTTCTGAACATGAACTGAATATTTCAGCCTTCAATGCTTTAGCCATGTGATTAAGCATTGGCTTAAATAGGATATTTGAAACAAGAGATGTTGAAATTATTTTTGCTTTTCCAGGCTGCTAGTTGTTGTAGCATTGGGGAGGGGAAAAATGATAAATTAATTAAAAAAGAGAAAATAAAGACTTGATCTAAGAGGAGGAGCGAAAAAATAGCATTGAGAGGTTTGAAAGATACTCCTAAGTATCGTGACAAAACAAGGGTTGTGTAATGGACATGCGTTCATATTAGTACAGCTAGTAAACCAAAGGTGTAAGGGAAAACTCCTCTAACATTCCCGGGGGTCCTCTTGCCCTCGTGAGATCTGCCTGATTCATCCTGATGCTCTACTTCTACACTGAACTTTTGTACTTTCTGCTGCTGTGGACGCTCCCAAATGGATTGCCTAAAGACTGGAAAAAAAAAAAAAAAAAAAAGCAGGTCTCTCACCTGATTTAGTGTATAATCTCAGCTGGATACTGTAGACTTTTATATTTCATTTGAAGACTATGCATATGCTCATTCTGAACATGCTTTTAACATATTTACAACTGATTGATGAGAAATACAACTGTGAAGTTATAATAATTTATAATCATTTTTCTGTCTGTGGTCAGGAAATGGTGTATAGCATTGTTTATACAGTAGATATGTAGTGTTTTTTTCATCTGGTTTTCTCATTATGGATTTAAAACAACATCCAAATGTTTCTAAACTTGCTTAGTGACAATGCTGCTTAAAGGCATATACAGTACATTGAACTGAAAACTACACGTGAGCTGCAGCATCCGTTTCTGTTACAGTCTGATAACAGTGGTCCAAGTGGTCAAGTGACCTTATGCCAGATGGCATAAGGGGAAAAACAGCCTGTGAGCAAGGTGTGAGCAGTTATCTGTATGCTCCAGGCTTGAGAGATGAAACACATATAAAAAGTTCTTGATAAATGGGAGAGAGACTCAGTCCTATTCTAGAGACAGCCCCTCAGCATGCTGTCTATTGTCTCGTTGTGCTGTGTAGTGATGAAAGGGGTTTTCTCTCTTCACCTGTCACAAGTAGTAGGGATGATGCTCGGTGCTCTGCTTCTTTGGCTGAGGAAACGGGTTCTAGGGTTTAGATGAGGACGTGCTCGTTGATTTACAGTGAACGGGGTATAAAACTGCATCAGGTAAACACCTCGTTTCACCCGATCATAATCCATTTTCGAACTGGTGTAAATCTTTGATAATGTGTTCAGTAGGCAAATATTAGTCGTGTAAACACTTAATTAGATGATTCTCTCTTGTTGGAATAAATTATTATTATTATTTCTGCGCAGGTTTGCGCCACATGAGATAACATTAGGTGACTTGATGAGTTTCCGGGAGGGAAATTCTGCTTCCGTTCCCGATCAGTAAACTCCATGAGGAAAAACTGTCACCTTTGTTTACTTTCATCCCCTGGGTGTCTGACTAAGAAGAGGCCACTGTTTGTCTCACCAGATCATAGCTAATAAAGCACATAACAATTATGGATGAAATGTAGTTTTTTTAATACCCAATCATAACATGTAAAGTAGGATTTTTTTTTTTTGCGAAAGATGAGAAGCATAACCTAATCTAAGAGTTGGAGAAGAAAAAACATTTTTCTGTTACATTTCTAGCAGATTAAATACTTTACAGCAGAGACACCTTGTACATGTAAACAAAAGAAACAACGTAAAATTCTGAGTAAATGATTTGAGTATTTAAACAGACATCGTATCAGTTCTGCATCCATGTAAATTGATGAATTGGAATCCCTAATCTGAAAGATTTCAGTCGGATTGAAGAAATATTATCTGTGCAGGTGTGGCCTGACAATTTTGCACTGGGCTTTGCAGCTCATTGAGCAGAGTGGGGTATTAGAGAGAGAGACAAAGATGTACGCTCGAAGGTTCGGGCCATGGTGCATTATTCTCAGTTCAACAGAATGAATGGGGGAATAGAAAAAGTTGAGCACAGCTCAGCTAAATACGGATTTATGCAAATGAGCTTAAATCTAAATTTAGCCTTTCGGGGGGAAAAGTTAGATGCTTTTCACCATGCAGCATTTCATTATCACTGTGTTAGTAATAAGGAATCATTATTACTGTACCATGGATAGGGTTATGGTGGATCTAGTGTAGAGTTACCAGGTTCACTGGTTGAATAGGAACAAACCTGCTACACTGCCAAGTGGAATTAATCATAATATGGCTTATGTACATTATGATTAATTACAGTTTGTTTTGGTTGTTTTTGGTCATTTGATTGGTCAAGCAGAGTGCTTATATGTACAGTAATCATATCGGATGCTCCAGTGTGTCTATTACTCCCCTTGTAAGTGTTAATAAAATTTTGTTTCCTAGATCGAAACATTTTACTAGCGTATTGACATGCTTCGTGAACATGACAGACAATAGTTTTTTTTGCAATATATACTTTGATTTATATTATGAATTCTTTATAGATGAAGATGAAAAGGACACTTTTTTCCCCTCCAAACTAGAATCTGCTTTGACTGCAATGTACAAATCAATATGAGATCATATCAGTTAGCTGATTACAAAGTGAATGTGGCATCTACTAAGATCTACTGTATTTCCAAAAATAAAGAAAAAAATCCGCATCACTGACTTCATGCTAGTTTCTTGTTTATAGAACTGTTGTATTAAAGCAATATTGTATTAGCAAGTGTGTGGTTATGCTAAATACGGGCAGGCTGTGATTAGCTTAGGCACTCGCCCTGTGCGCTTGTGCCTAGAGCCTGATCACAGCTGTGCCGATATTCAGTATAATTGCACTGCTTGTGCCGTGCTGCTTGATTAACATCATGGCTCAGAAATTAGTCCACTCTAACGCAATGTTTTTTTTTTCTTTTCTTTTTCTTTTTTTTTAATAACAACTTAAACAGGGATTTTTTTTTATTGTAAACATTTCACATAAATAGAATGATACTAGAATGTAATTGCTGTAAAAAGATAACGTGTTAAGCAGGAGACTCTAGTGTCTACCTTTTGCAACAGTCAAAGGTAGGTTTGCAAGGTGTTATATCAGTATGCTTGCTTGCACAAAGACCTTCATGTTTTGGTTTTATTTTATTTTATTTTTACAGCCTACATAACCAAATCCACCGAAACGACCACCAGGGGTTATCAGAAATAGGCTCCTATGTGGCGTCACAGAGCTCTCATGTTTGCAGGATGTGATTTGCTAGAATAGACTTGAAATAGTACTGAACCTGAGAATTGATGCCAGCAGAGCGAGATCAAACTACTCTACACTCTTATCAAACTGTCAGTCACACCCTGATAACCTTCTGATTACCCAGCATGCTTCTCCCTCTCTGGTCCCTCTCTCACTTCAGTGTGTAGAACAGGACTAGAAGTAAGCAGAGGAGGTGATAACTTATGTTATCACATAAAACCAGTTTTGATTCTAAAAGCTTCAAATTCTTTGCTTTATATGGTAATTAAGTTCCTTTTGCAAGCAATATATATATATATATTTATTTTTGAGTACACTGGTGAAAAGAACAACGAAAGGAGGGTGAAAAAAACCTAGAAAGGACATGTCGCAAAAAAAAAAAAAAAAAAAAAAATTAACCATTATCACAGAGTTTGGAGCATGATGTCTCTTGTGGCATATCCAGTCATATACAGTATGTATTTTAAATTATGTAGATTCTGTATTTGAAGGCGACAGCTAAGAGACAGCAAAAGACATTGGGTCATAGGGGAGGACGTTCACAGATTTTTCATTTCATTTAATTTCTGCTCTGATGGTTGAACTAACTACATTGCATGCTTGAAAAAAGGAGATGACTGAAAAAAATAACTTTTGGAATTATTGAATATTCTTCCTGTGAAATTCTAAACTAGGTTAGTCCATGGGGCTAGTTGAAAGTAGTAATGTGAGGTTTCCTATGAACCAGGATCACCCATCACTTCAGTCATCTTATTTATAGCCATAAATGAATTGTTACTGTTTATACATATGTCAGGTATTGACGGACGCAATTGCAGCTCGATCAACTTTATTGAAATTCCAACAGTCAGAACAAATACAGAACACACATGCAGGGGCTCAGAGGGATAAGACACTGAGTTACTGATCGCAAGGTTGGCGGTTCGATCCCCAGCTCCACCAGAGCAAGGCCCTTAACCCTATCTGCTCCAGAGGCACTGTATCATGGCTGACTCTGCACTCTGACTCCAGTTACTGTACGCTGCGATATGGAAAGAAGGAATTTCACTGTGTAGTAATGTATATATGAAATGAAATGAATGTACTGTATATGTGGGTGATGAATAAACTAGGAGAATGCACAGTAAGAAAATCACAAAAGAGATATTTTATATGCTCAGTCATTGGTTGTGTGTAATTGAGTCATGTGTTGTAAGTCAGAAGTCAGGTGAGTTGGGAGGTGTGTTGGGAGTTTGTTTGTATTTTGTCTCTTGATACCGGATGCTGATTTCAGCATATCCGTGACAGCATGAACATGTTGCTATTCTGTTCTGTTAGGAACTTTGTCAGCAAAAAAAAAACATAAACCTTTATGATTCAGCTTCAGTTGAATACTTTTAAATATGATACAGTAGTTTATGCCATCTAAAATAAGATGCCACAGTTTTTATTTCGCAGTTATTTTTATTTATTTATTTATTTATTTTTGATGGTTTGCTTATAGATCGTAGGAGTTTACTCTTCTCCTTAGCACATCTGCAGTATAAAAGAAAAAAAAATGACCTTCTGTCTTTCTCCATGCTTCATTTTTGTTAGTTGCCTGTTGCATTCGGCACATTATAATTCTGCAAACTGATCCAGCCTTTGTTTTGAATTGCTTCTGGTGCCATTTCGAGTGGGAGATATGCTTACGGATACTGACTGCGAGGTGATGAAATAAATACCACACACTGCAAACTGCAACATGGAGATACAGCAAGGCAGCCACATGAAATGATTGTTGATAGGAAATACCATCTGTCTCTTCTATGGCATATTTCGAACGCGTGCACGTGAGACGGTGCAAATGAGAAGGAGAGTGTATCTATTTCCGTTCGTTGAAAGAGTGTGGATGTGCCTGTTTGTGTTCCTGTTTTGGTGACAGGTATGGCACTTTCCAAATGCCATCACTTGAAATCTTTTTCTTTTGTCACTTTCATTCTGTGCACCTGTTAATTTGTGGCACCACAGAGCTGCTGATGAATGCTTTTGTTCTTCTGCTTCAGGAAACGTTGTAAATATCACTTGTTGTGCCAGTCACTTTTGTGTCCTTCCTACTCTTTCTCACCCATTCGCGCACGCACAGATTCCTCAGTCTTTCCGCCATTCATCATCTCCACGTCTGTCCTCCTAACCCTGCCTTTCAGCCTCAGAATAAACTCCAGTGCAGTTTTTAACGGCACGCGATAATGTTATGATGTTTTAATATGACTGGGGGGAAGGTGGCTCTGCCTCCTAACAGCAACAGGAGATCAGACGAGGACAGCTATGCACGTTCTTTTAACATTTGCATTCGGTTTATGATAAGCTCATAAAACGTCGGGTGTAAAAATGCTTCCCAGTGCACCTTTAGACAGACAGTCAGCACCTTCTCGCTAGTTTATTAAATCATCTTTCTCTCTGTGTCATTAAGCTCTATTCAGGAGTGGATCATCAGCATATTCCTGATAAATGAACACGCATGTCTGATGACAGAAGAGGTCTGTTTGATGTAGAACAGAAATTAACAGATGGCAGTGGGAGTTTGTGTCTGACTTTGAATTTTAAAATTGAGTAGCTGTGGTAAGCGTGATGCTTGTAAGATGGTAAATGCACCCACGTGGTACTCGGTTCTTAAAATGCCGTAGATGCATCAGCTTTTTACATGAAGGATGAGAAATAGAGCAATGCACTAAAACAGCTTGGATTTAAGGTTCTTTAAACACTCTTTTGGTTCATGGTCCTTTAAAGTGCCCGTAAAATAAATAAAAAAAACATTGTGTGTTAGCCCTTTCTGTACATGTCCTTTAAACTGCGTGTATACTACACAATATACTACATTGACAACCCCTTTACGCTACATAGCTTTAATTGCATGCAATCAGTTATTTGGTGGATGTAGTGGTGTACTGTATGTGTGTGTATGTGTGTGTATGTGTGTGTATGTGTGTGTGTGTGTGTGTGTGTGTGCACATCATAATTTCTCATGGATGATGTGCACACACTGAACAATCATCCTCCTGACGAACCATACCCAATTCAAACATCCTGCTTTCTCAAGGAAATAAACGCTTCTGCTGTTTTGTCATGGTTTTGTGACTTTCTCACTATTTTGTATGGAAGCAAATAAAAGATTTACAGTAATATGCATTGCTGGTGAAGACGTGGACAGCAAGAATTATATGGTCCACAAATAGAAACTGGAGTTACAGTGCAGAAAAGTATCTGTTTCTTCATTATATCTGCTATGAAAATGTTTGCTTGTGGACTAAGAAAATAGTGTTGCTGTATTTATGACACTACATGAGCTTTCTATGCTGGAGTACTCAGTCACCGAGCTGACAGCAGGGTTGTCACTCTCACTCACGCTTTCACTCATTCTCTATACCTCTTATCCTATAAAGGGTCATAAAAAGCTCTGAGGGCCATAAAAAAACCCAGGGGGACTCAGGACACTAGGTGGGGTTCACCCTGGAACAGGGTGCCAATCCACTGTAGAGCACACATCCACACACTCACTCACTCACTCACTCACTCACTCACTCACTCACTCACTCACTCACTACAGGCAATCTGGAAACACCAGTTAGTCCATCCTGCATGTTTTTGGACTGTGGCGGGAAACGGAGAATAATAATAATAGAAATCATTTTACATACAAATTGTATGTACTAGGCAAGTGCTCTTGAGACTTCTAGGCGATATGGTGGCGCAATGGTTAGCATTGTATCCCTGCACCTCAAGGGTCTAGAGTTTCGAACCCCACCGTTGGGCATTTGTGAAATTTGCATGTTCTCTCTTTGCTTGGTGGGTTTCCTTCAGGTCCTTCAGTTTTCCCCCCCAAGTCCAAAGACATGCAGGGTAGGCTAATTAATGTTTTCAAAATTGCCCGGAATACTGTATGTGAGTGAGTATGGAGGTGTGTGCTCATGTCTTGTGATGGATTGGCACCCCGTCCACGGTGTGCCACTCCGAGTCCCCTGGCATACTGTAGGCTCCCGTGTCCCTGCACAGGATAAGCGGTGAAGAGAATAAATGAGTGAGTGTTTTGAAATATTCAAATTTTTATAATGGTCACTTCCACAATAAAAAAAATGATTACAATTTTTAATCAGACTCAGTTAAACATTCGCTTGACAGTAGCAGCTCATTAGCAGACAATATGGTTTGCATGTGTATTTTTGGCTCTGTATCTTCCTGCATACTTTTTAAACACTGTTTGCTTGAGGGGAAAAAAAGAGCATTGGAGTTTTTTTATTTTCAAGAGAGTGGACATTTTGAAAGTTATTTATGTGACAGTGAATTCTACCATTACGGAATGTCTTGCTACCTCAGACTGATCGACAACACAATTACACACAATTTATACACTGTCAGTGCTTGTCCATCAGTAAGAAAAGTAAATATCATTTTAATTACCGCTGAGATGTGTCAGATGCGTCTTGATGATAATGTAGCAGCTCTCGACCTCAGCTCAAATATGCATGGTAACTTCAAAACACGCAGCATATTTTTGTAGGAAATATGTATGTAGGAAGTCCTTCACTGCTAGAATAAAAGTCTAGCTACTTTAGTTTATCTATTTCTCTAAGCTGCTGTTTAAAGAAGGTAGTGGTTGGTAGGTAATTAGAATGATTAGAAGGAAATCCATCGGCTTGCAGAATTAAATCACGGGTTTGATTTAATAAAATGAAAAACATTTTGGTGCATGTTAACATTTATGCTATCAAATTCTTTAGTTTTTTTCAGTTTGTTTGTGGCACTCACAAAAATGGTTAAATAACCATTTGTCATGAAGTTCTTCAAAGAACAAGAACAAAAAAGGTTCTATTGTATAAGATCTTAATTAATAATGTGTAAACAAATCTGTAAAAGTTAATTGAATTTTAATTTTTATTTGACTGACCAGACTGCAACTGCTGTTAAGTTTGTGGGAAATGTATTACGTTTGTGAGGTTATAACCTTAAAAGTCGCAGATTTGTATTATATTTGTTGTTCATAGTTTGTTGCTGTTATTAATATGGAGGGTTTGTAGGGTCACATCTGTGTATGACTCGCCTGATGGAACACCTGTGACACTGACTGGCTGGCAAAATCACCAGACCTCAGTTTTATACAAAAAGTGTGGGATTATTTGCAACAGCAGGCAGAACTCTGAAATAGACACAAGCATGAACTGTAGTTCAACTGGACACCCAGACAGCGGAAGAGTGGGCTAAAATTGACAGGAAATCTTCGGTGGCTTTCTTACCTGACAGGCTTGGTGTTATTATTAGTGTAAGCGGAGGAGTAACCAAGTAGGGGAAAGAAGTTAACGACTCGTAGTTCATTAGTAAAACTGTTAAAGAAGTGATTTGCATGATGGTTTCTTCTTGAGGTACTGTGTGTAAACTAACTTCATCTAAGTTATCGGCTTTGAGATCCTTATCACCCTGGTTTTTAAATCGCAACTTTAGAAACATCTAACCTATTGACGGTCATTATTATGACTTGTTTGTCGGCATTGGTGGCTTACTTGCCTGCCATACAGAAGGCTCAGGTTCAGTTCCCACCCAATGCCCAAACCCCAGCCACTGAATGTAGTGCCCTTCCCAAGCCTGGATAAAAATGGGAGGGTTGCATCAGAAAGGGCATCCGGTGTAAAACCTGTGCCAAGGTGTGTGAGGATCGGATAATCCACTGTGGCGACGCGTCGATGGGAGCAGTTGAAAGACCAACAACTTTAATACTACCTGCTTAGTCTCCTACAAAGATGTTGTTTTTATGTTGCAGACATGGTCCAATGTTGGTGCACTCTAGAAGGTGGCTACTTGAGTTACTACGATGGTGAAAAGAGCGCCACACCGATAGGAAGAGTGGACCTCAGTGAGACAGCAAGCCTGGCCATCAACCCGGAGACCATGACTGGAGCAGGGTAGGATCCTGGCTTCTTTGTGCTTTCTTCTCATCTCTTTTCAAATGTCTGTTTCACTGAAATCGTGTGCACTAGCTCGCACGCACATGCATTTCAGTCAAAATATCGCACAGCACTGTGCACAGAAAACACTGTCGGCAGTATTAGACCCTGACCTTTGACCCCTGACCATCCTCTGGTGTTCTAATACCTGTGGTAGGAGCAGCAGACAAACTGAGATTAATAGCCAGGCACTTTCCTTTCACGGCCCTGTGTGTGTGTGTTGTAATCCAACTTCCTTTCCCCTCAGGGCAGTGTTCACCTTTGAGATCTACCTGGAGTCTGAGAAAATGCTCGTGTTTGGCGCACAGACATCAGACGCGCAAAGAGCCTGGGTCCATGCCATCACCAAGGTCTTTTTTGCTTCTCTCTCTCTCTCTCTCTCTCTCTCTCTCTCTCTCTAACACACACACACACACACACACACACACACACACACACACACACACACACACACACACACACACACACACACACTTTTTAGTTTTAAATAAAAGTTTAAATACATTTTCCAGATATACATAGACATGAGGGAACGATTTATTAATCGACAGAAGATAAGGATTCACAAGCTCGTATTTGATGAGAAGTAGATAGTTTTGACAGTTTCACAAGAACCAAGAGATTGAATTTACTGTAGGCTTGTAGTTTGCAGATTTAGCACAATTTGTGTCTTACTGATCTGTCAGAGGTCATGACTAAATTCTGATGGAAGTTAAAATTGTGTAATGTTAACAGGATTTCAGTTCAGCATGCATAGCTGCCTTGTCTAACCTATCGCCCTGTTTTATGTAATAGCAGCATCAGTTAAAGCTGAACTGTGACTTCTCCGTCATCAGTGTGGAGGTGTTGCTTATGTTGTATACAGCATACAAAAATTGTCATGTATTGGAGGGAAAAAAAAAGTTGAACGCGAAGATGCATTTAATTAAAATAGTCTCTTAATGGCTTAAAAGAATATTTTACCCCCACATACATTCTTTGCACTTTCAGAATGTTCGTTCTAGTAATCAAACGTTTTGCCTTTGTAAATGTGATTGTCTGAGATAAAAAGCACATGCTCCAACCTTTAGAACATCATTTCGCTTTTCTTCTTTCGCTTTTCTCTTTGTCTAGACAAAGCAACATCTGAAGTTCCATAATAATTTGTATTTGTATACATGTGAAGGAAGGGTGTTATTGTTCGTCTCTGTGTTTCAATGTGACTGAAGCATAGAGACGTGTCAGTGCCTATGTGCAGAAAGTTTTCTGACGTTGAAGCTTCAGCTGTTAAAAGTTCATCTATGTCCTCCCACTCAGACTGAAACTTCCAAAAGTAATGGAACTCAGGGGTTAACTAGAGTTCCTCTGCTGGAAAATATCTGCCATGCAATTTATGTCCTCTTCACTGTGTCTGGCTGTGTAATGAACTTCAGAGCAGTTATTTTATCTGTCCATCATATTCTGTCAGAGGATGGTTATTACTTGGTATCTCTCTCTCTCTCTCTCTCTCTCTCTCTCTCTCTCTCTCTCTCTCTCTCTCTCTCTGTCTTCAGTGTTTGGATCCGGATAGGGGGGACTGTTTGTTGAAGAAGGACTGTGATCTGATTGGTCGTATGTACTATAAGGAGGGTCATGACCTTTATCACTGGAGACGAGGATGGTGTACTTTGGTCGGCTCTGAACTGTTCCTTCATCCTGCAGACGAGCACATGAACGAGGTGGTTCTACATCTCAAACGCCTGCAGGAACTTAGTAAGAACCCACAAGCACACAAGCGTGAAGAAAAGAATTTATGCATTTTTATATTCTACCATCAATTTATTAGAATGACCCATCATCTGTTCATCTGTGTGATCTCTGTGACTGTGGCATGCCTGTTGGTGCCAGATGTTCTGGTTTGAACTTGCTGATCTTATAGGATTTTAACACATATAGCATTGATGGAAAAACTAGAAGAAGAAAAAAAACGAATGCAGGTCCAACTCTATTTACAGTACGTACTTTAATGTTGTCAGGCGTTCATTTTCAAAAATAGCTCACTGAAGTTTGATATTCAAGACTTTCACTTGTCATTGGCATTCCTTCTGTGAGACACTTTGACCTGGTTCCTGTGTTCTCTCTGAAATGAGTGTTACTTGGCCAGTGTTGTTTCTCAATCAGGTATTTAACTTAATACGTGCTTCTCATGTTATTTGATCAATTCCATCATTTACAACAATCAGTTATTATGCTACAACTAATAAATGATGATGATACACAAACAAACAATGCCCATCATAAGTAAAAATATTAATGCATGAACATTTTCTATGTCTTTCTGTTTTGTTTCCCCCCACAAAATTGCCAGCACCTTCTTTATACAGTCATTTCTTTCCCAGGCATGACTCAATACTTTGCAGGACTTAGAGACTTGTGGAGTTGGCTGAACCTCTTATTGAAGTTGGTTAGGAATTGAAAAACCGATTATGTACGTGTTATGGAGTATACGTATATTCATGTAATCTAGTTATGGTGTAATCATGTATCTGATATATAAAGCCCTTGTACAGTACTCATAGTAGGATGGTGAGGATGCTACATCACTTATATCACCTTGGAAATGCAGTGCTATCAAATAATACACGCACATCCATTTGGTCTCTGATCTCTTTGGGGCCGGAACAGGAACCCTGCAGGGCTGAAGCCCTGTGACACAGGATTAGAGCACAGACATAGCAAAGCTTTGTAGCTGACCTGAGCTTTCTGTGCCGCTGGAACACTCCTTCTAAAAAGCAGACCGTGGTTAGCGTTGGCATGGCCAGTGATATGTGGGTTGGAAGCTGCTCGTGTAAGCTGTAAAAAAAAAAAAAAATTCTATTTAGTTGCATCACAACATTCTGGTTTGGTTAATCGTGTACTCCAGTGTACACTGAGTGACTTTTAAGTGGTAGCTGGAGACTCGTATGACTCCCTGTTATGGAGTTATGTGGCTGGCAGCATTGCTGATTCCTAATTCTAGGTAGAATGTAACTTTAAGCATCAAAGTGTGCGAGTCACATTTTCCTTTTTAACAGTCTACTATGCTTTTGTGAAATTTTAACTACCCACCTGAGAGGATAACTGTGACCCATTTAAACATGGCAGTAAGAATTGTGACCTTAAACTCACCAGACCCAAATCATAACTGATCAACGATGTGGGAACTTAAAGTGTTAAATGAATACAGCACATATTTCAGTGTTACGACGAAGAACTCTGGTGGATTGTTGGTGGTTCGGCTTTTTAGAAACCAAAAGCTGATTTGAAACTAAAGGACAGAGGGATCCTGGGGCTAGACTTGTGAGTCAGTGGAACTCTTTTTGAATTTTAACTGCTGGAACAGTCGTCCTTAGAGCAGCATAAAAGTAACGCTCATGGGGGAACCAACTCCAACTAGCTGAGGCCGAAGAAGCAGAGGTGCTGTGTCTGAAAATAAGCTGCATGACCCACTGGCGGTCCTTTAGCGTCCTGGGTTTTATGCGGAGCACAGGCTTACTGCGCTTGTATCCTGTCTAAAGAATCCGTAAAACATTGCTTCTAACGAAAAAAAAAAACAAAAAACACAAATATCTACCACTTGACCTTCAGTTGTGTCCTTAAGAATCCTTAAAAAAAAATAGCAGTTCTTCTCTTTAACTTTGTCTAAAGTTTATTCAATAAAAATGTGAAAATCCTCGAATATATATAGTTAAGAAACACAATTTTATTTTAATGTTCTGCTAATCATTCTTACAGCGGAAGATTTTGCATTGATTTCTGTTGTTACCTCGAGCGTTACACAACGAACAAACAACAGACTACAATAAAGACTTCCTCAAGTTTTATTATTAATTATTGCACAATTGAACTTATTTCCACACGAACAAATTTTACCTCAGGCATAATTTGCTGTAAAGGTTCAAGGAAGTAGGGCACGATGGAGAGATTGTTATTTGTAATTAATTACTGTGAGTGTTTGTCATTTTTCAGATAACAGGATTTAATACGGGTTATGTGTTTAACATTTTTTTTAAAAGCTTGCATTCAGTAAAAGCTGTAAACAAAATGTCTGCTCCTGAAAGATGCTCAGAGTTAATTAATGTACCTTGTTTTTGCCGCTCTCAAGTTCCCATGTTTCATTTCTTTCAAAGCTGTATTACTAAAGCCCAGGGAATAGGCATAGATTTTTCCCCCCCTCCTTCTTTCTTTAAATAAAACTTTCTTGTTTCAGGCTTCAAATCTGGTAGAGCCGATATATTAAGTATCTCTAGCATGCTGTATGCAGAGGCTTTGTCTTGCGGCAGAAGATAGGGGAAGAGAGAGAATGTGGACTTGGCAGAAAGCAGTGATATTTAGGAGCAAAAGAAGCCAGAGATGAAGAGATTTAAACCATCATGAGGCATGCTCTCAGGTGTTGAAGGGGGTTGTTCAGTAAATAGGCCAGGGCATTGCAAGACTTTTGTATGCGTTTGATGAGAATTGTCAGACAGCTTTCTTGTGCACATGCTGGGAGAGATAATGACCAGCGACATTGAGCTTTCTGCCCTACTTGCTCCAAACAGGGGTTTTACTCTCATCCAAATGCAAAACATTACCAATATGCACTACATCTCGCAAAGCAGCTTAACTTTTGCCTAAAGTGTTGGACTGATTTTTGTGATTGAGTCCCTCTTGTTTTATCTTTACCCTCTCAGTTTTTGTTCTTTTTTTTCTAGCGGTCTCCACTCATTTGGAAGGAGATGAGATTATTCAGGTTCTGCTCATGGTTGAGAGTGGCAGGTAATTTCTTTTAATGCTGAAATGCTGTTGTATTCACCAGAACCTGAATTTTTTTTTTTGTTTATAGCGACAATTAAATGAACCGTCAGGCATTTGTGTGTGGGCTTTTTTGCAGGACAATCTACATTCATGGCTTCAGTAAACAAGACTTTACATTATGGCACTCGGCGATCGAGTTAGCTGCTGGTAGAGATGGCAGAGCACTAAGCAATCAACAGCTGACCAAAAACGACATCCCTATCATCATCGACAGCTGTATTGCCTTTGTTACTCAATACGGTAAATTATATTTTAATCCCTGAGGATATTTTGCTTTAGTATGTTATCTTTTTTTCCAACCTAACATTTACTTTGAACTTTGACTCCAGGTTTGTGTCATCAGGGCATCTATCAGAAGACCGGTGACCCAAAACGTGTGGCCCAGCTGCTAGAGGAGTTCACTAAAGATGCGCGGAATGTTAAGCTTCGAGTTCAGGATCATCGATTAGCAGATGTAACGGACACACTCAAATGCTTCCTGTCCAGCTGTGAGGATGCTTTATTAGCTAAAGAGCTCTATCCTTACTGGATTTCCGCTCTCGGTTAGTATTCATATTTAAACCAATATCAAAATTGCTTTATTTGAGTGGTTTGGGAATATTATACTTTACAAAAATATGTGTTCTTGTGTGAATGTAATAACATATACCTTTATTTTAATACATTCTTATAGGCACTAGGAAACATTCCTAGACACCTCACTGCTGTATAAACATTTGAAATTAATTATTTACCGGGTTATTGATTGATCTCAGTTTTCTTGCTGACTTGGTCACTGACTGACTCACTCACACGCCAGCTCTCCCCTTCAAACAGCCACTAAGTCAGGAAAATAAAAGATAACAGTTTTCTTTTGTTTTGTTTTGTTTTCTCCAAGGAAAATGAATCCAGCAGTGTTCCACATTAAGAGGAATGCCCTCTTAATGTGCATTTATTTTTCAGAGAGTTTTCAGAGATGCCCGTATTTGGCTAGCATCGCTGTGATTGAGACAGAGTATGCCATCCCAACTACCCAGCGAACACTGCCAATTTCCTTGTTCCAACTTCCTTGGCTCCTTTTTACGAATGGTTGTGACATTCACTCGATGTGACAAACTCTTTTTCTGTTGCATGAAAGTATTTCCGATAAATGTTCATATTATAATTCCTGTAAAATGAAAAGAAATAATAATCAAATATTCTGCCATAGTGGTGGGACAGTTGACTGAAGTGTTGTAAAGCCAAATAATAGATCAGGGATACAAGTATATTTTATCAAATTAAATGTTTGCTCGTCACAAGTGTCCTCTACAGCACAGTTGTGGTTATTTTATCTAGGCTTAAATGACTTTATGACACTCCATGTGAAAAAAAAAAATAAGAAAGAAACCCTGTCAACTGAATCATCATTCACACAACTATTATTTCAGGTGGCTTCTTTTTATATAGCTAGACTGGAACAAATATTGTGTTTTTATATTGTGTCCGAATTGTTTTATTACTGTAACAACCCTTTGAAACAAAGAAGATTGTTTTTGTTCACATGGGAAAATGTAAAGAAAAAAATCCGCGAAAAAGTTACGAGTGCTCTTTTCACTTTACTCAAGTACATCTCAATATCAGATACTGTAAAACACATATGCCAGCAGTTTTCTCCTACTTTTGCTTGAGTCATTTCCCAGAAGTCTTTACTTGTACTCAGGTATCAGGTCCTTTATATAGCACTGTTATATAACGTATGGAAGAGTTGCGTGCGGCACCGGTTGGTGCATTTTCTAACTGTGTCATACTTCGTTTTTAGATGAAGTAAGTGAGAAGGACAGGGTTGAGAAGTACTCCACTTATATTCAGAGTTTACCCAAGATCAACAGATCAACTCTTTCGGCGCTATTACAGCATCTGTACAGGTACAGACAAACACACACATACACACTCAAGACTTTCACTTACCGCCACTGTTTTCTGTGTAGTTCTTTTGAAAAAAGTTTCTGAGTCACCACCAACCCTAGGCATTATAAACCTACACTCTGTGACTTTTCCGATTTGTTAGCTGCTTTGAAGTCTGGTTTCCATGCTCTCAGAAATTGCTTTCCTATAAAGCCTCAGTCGGCTTGTCAGACAGTGTGAAAAAATCTTAAATGTCTTTAATTGTTGGAAATGGGTTTATTTGTTCTTTTTTAGCAGATATGGATAGTGGATTAATGTTTTCTTTAGGATCACTTTATATACACGCAGTACATACTATGTACACTGAGTGAAAGTGGGTGTTTTCTTCATTGAACATATTCTACACGTTTATGCACGCGTTACATTTTTCATTCAGGTTCATTTATGTGTTGAATATATTGCGTGTCTTTCACCAGGATTCAGAGCTGCTCTCACATAAACCAGATGAAGGCTCAGAATCTGGCATGTGTTTTCTCATCCTGCCTCTTCCAAACGGGGGGACATGCACCTCAAGAGACCTTTGTTGTGGAAGATCTCATCAACAACTACATTCAGCTCTTCTCTGTGAGTGTCCTGCGCAAAGCAACATTTCTTATTACTCATCATCATCCACACCCTGGTGTAGGCGACAAGTCAGGCTAAGATATTTTAAGAGTATTTGGGGTCATGTTTGGGCATAGCATATACAAGGAATCACAAGGGTGTATGTACAGTATGTGTGTGTGTGTGTATTATACAGTATGCTAAAATATACAGTTCTGAACAAGTAGATTGTCAACATGGATTCCCAGAACAAAGGTTGCTGCAGACTCCTGCAAAAGGAGATGATTTTCTCGCGTAATGCAGGCACAGTTCTCGGCGGATCGTCACAGTTAAACACACTTTCCTTTAACATTCCTCACAAGTAGGCATCAGGTGTTGTAAGATCTGGAAAATTGGATGGATATGGAAAGGAATTGTTCTGCCACCTTTTTAAAACTGGGTCCCCATTCTCACCACTCCCGTATGAGCGGAAATGATGCTCAACTATGAATACTTTTTCCTCCTCCGAGAGACCCATTTCAACAAACGCACAACACAACTACTGGGAAGACGTGCGTTTAGAGCTATGCTCCATCGACAAACGCAAATGCACATTCAAGATGCGCGAGTTTCAGTGCTGTGCTGTATATTTTGGTGCACGCCGTAAAAAAAAAAAATTGTCAAGTATTATCACCATTTGGTTTGTGTCGTATCAAACATCTGCCCAATTTGTCTCCTCGAGCTTAGTCATGCGAAAAGCAAAGCAGGCTAATTAGGAAATAAGATTTGATGTCCACGCTTGTAAAGATAAAAAATAAAGAGCCCTAAAGGAGAGGAAAAAAAAAAGAAAAAAAATGAAGAAATATCGAAGTCTGGGATAGTGAGTCATAGCATCTCAAGAATCCTCCCAGCCTCCCAAGTAAGACAAGAAGTCAATAATAATAAAATGATTAACAACAAGAACATTAGCATTAAGTCTTACAGATATAATTGTTTAGCTCTGGGATTTCCTGTGGTTAATTTGTGGACATTTAATTATTTTTTAATTGTTTCAGGAATTAAGAATTTATCTACCAACAACCTGTATGTGTAAATAATTTTCATATTTCCACTGTTAATCAGTTATCAGCTGAGCATTAGAGATTTTAATTTTATGCTTTTTATCCAGAGTTGTGGGTATGTGTGTGTGTGTGTGTGTGTGTGAGAGAGTGAGAGAGAGAGAGAGAGAGAGAGAGAGAGCGTTATTGAAAAAGTATTTAAAAATGAAAGTAGGTCCTCTTCCCCAGCTCAGTAAAACTTCATTAATGCTCCTACTTTTCCAATTACATGCCTAGACAGTGTTTCTGATTAGTGGATATGCACAAGAGATGAAAAGATGGCCACAATGGCCCCCTTTCTCCAATTAGCACTCGGGCTTAAGCAAGAACGAAACAGAATTAACAATTCTCTATGAGCACTTTGCATTAGAACGTACTGTACCTCATGTCGCAGGAGGAGCCATAGATTTGTCCTTTGACACATTCCAGACTACAGATTCCCAAACCTGCTCCAGGAGGTCCCATCTGGCTGCACATTTTAGTGTTTTCCATGGTTTAACTTCAATGGATAAATGGATGTCGGCTAGCCGATCTTTTTGTATCAGGCGTGTGGGAAGCAGGGAGAAGGATAAAATGTTCAAAACAGTGAGCACTTCAGCACTAGAGTATCAACCCAGAAGCATGAACAATTAGAAAGCACCCTAGTTTAGTTTTGAATATCACCACAGATTCTGCAGTGCTAGTCGATAGAGGATGGAATTGTTTTTCTGTTGTGCATGAACTTGAATGTATAAAGGGATTTGAAGTGCTCTGCAGTGCTAAATCCCCTCAGCTTAACTGTATCTCCCTGCTTTTTTCTCGCACATGCGCCATTCATTCTCTATCAGTGCGAGATATGAGCTTTTTGCATGAACAATAAGCATCTAAGAGAAATAAAGCTAGTGAATAGGCACACCCCAGTAAAACTCTCAAGGAAAGTATAATTAACATCTTGGTTATGCTGAAGGGTGTAACTTTTTTTTTGTAGATGCTGTTGATGATATTAGAAGTATTTAGTATTAGTAGTGATAATAATAATAATAATATTAATAATAATAATACGCACTGCCTTTAAATCAAACCGCGACTTGTGATAAAATTTTGGGTGAATGAGGGGGATCAAACTAATTGACATTTACAAGTGCCCTCAAGCACAATATGGTGATGAAACTCTCAGCTGCAGCAAAATATCTGAATAGTGCAAACTTTTTAAAGAAGCCGATCCAGGCTGAGATGGAATGTGGCCTACTTCAGTCATTCCCATGAACATGAAGTACAGAGAAAACTCTATTTTGATGGTGTCCAAGCACTAGTGAAATGCTGGGATAAGTGCATTAATGTAGCCAGGGATTATATAGAGATATTTTGCGTAATAATAATGTGTTTGGTGCATGGTGCTGTAAGCTCTTCCTCATTTGTGTATTTTCATGAAACCAGGTCAACGAGGAGCAAGTCAAGCAAATGGAGAGGGAGAACCGCTGTATTCTGAGATGGAAGGACACTACAGTAAGTCTCTACTTTTAACCTCCTTGTGTGTTTGTGAAGAGGCAACGAGAGAAATGGGGCAGTTATTATGTTTGTTTAATTACTATACCCTGCCCCTCAAAAATTTGGGGACACAGTTTGAATGACCTCAAACACACCTAAAGGCTGAGTGGCAGATATTTGTAGAGGAGATGAGCCTGTGATGTCTGTAATGAAATGGCCTGCCCAGTCACCCGACCTTAACCCAATCGAGCTCTGGAGGAAATGGACCGAAATGTTCAAGAAGAGTTTCCAACAGGCTTCATATGTTTTTATTGTGGAGCAGTCCTGTGTCCAGGATTTACATTTGGTGTAGCTTTTTTGTCTTTGTATGCATTTGGCTTTTATTGCATGGTTCTCTTTTTCTGCGACAAGTATGGTGACAAAGAACACTCAGCAAGAAGTTGTTTATTTTGTCCGCCTGGCTTCGTTAAGTGTATGTACTCAAGAGCTACAGACCATAGTCTTTTTTTTTTATTAAGTCAGTAAACGTGATGGTGCACAAGGAGTGTTGGACCTACAGAATATGACTAAAATCCTTCAACATGGTAACCTACTGTACACCAGTACCAAACTGTTATTTTATTTTATTGAATTTTTTTACAAGAAATACAGTGTAAACTCATGTTGGTTAAAAGGGTTGTACATAGATGAATGAACACGACGCTTCCTTCTCTCCTTTGTTCATGCAAAAATTTCTTGGTCACATTTATCAAAATCCTGCTGTATCCCATCAAATCCCTCCAGCAACGATTACATAATTTTCCCATCCTGTCCTGCAGCTCATCATAGTCATTACTTCCCAGTACTTTACTACAGTTTTTAAACCATCAATATGTGAACACAGCACAACATAGTTGCCTGGCAGCAAGACAGAACAATTTCCTCAGATCACCTGAAATTAATCTTCTGCCATCTGCTGTTGTCCAGCCCTAAAAAGTTGTTTATTTAATTGATTTTATTTTTCATTTGAGTGGAGACAAGACCGCTCGAGTTGGGAGTGTATCCATGCAGAATAGAAGGTTATCTATTTGAAGGGTCACTTCTGTTACTGTCCCCTCAAGTCATGGGGAAAATTGGGAACCTGCTAAGACAAATGAAGAGAGGAAAATGTTGTGGAAGGAGGGGGCAGAGAAGAAAGCTTCTGAGGGCTTTATTGCTTGTAAGAGTTGATTCTGAGGTGTGTTTAGAAATATTTGAGGATTTTTGCGCTGTACTGTTTGTGTGGATTATATGTAGGACTGTTTATTTCCTATTTTTTTTACTCTGGTAGGTATTGAGAAATGCATAAAGAACCAGAATTTTTAATACGGTTCAGCTTGTTCCTGTAAAGGCGTACTGTTAAATGACGCCTGACTCCAGCTGTAGATCATTTGGAGAGACACACACACACACACACACATGCACAAAAGTACAAGCTGAATGTAGCTTGATTACTCTTTGTTAGGTTCATAATAGGAGCAGTTGTAGCATGTGAAGTTTTTCAGTAAATGTGCATAATTTAACTTTTTTCTTTCTTTGTTTGGTTCTTTCTCATTTTGTTAGAACAGATCAGAGATCTTGATGTTTCTCGGAAAATAGAAGATAAAGACTAAAGAAATGAAAGATGCGAAATCTGTTATTATCTTTTTATATAGTTTTGCAGCATAATTTGT
Source organism: Clarias macrocephalus (assembly GCA_011419295.1). NCBI lineage: Eukaryota > Metazoa > Chordata > Actinopteri > Siluriformes > Clariidae > Clarias > Clarias macrocephalus. The sequence goes on from JAAGKR010006765.1 coordinate 27,004, forward strand.
AATTTGATTGGTGGATACTTTTGGGTGGACCGTCATAGTAACAGACATGGCCAGAGCAGGCAACAGTTATAGTCTAGTCTCTATTTAATTTTAATGGGATTGAAACAAGACGAGAGAGATGATGGTGATGATGATGAGGATGAGCTTTCTGATGGTGTTCAGTTTGGTTTTTATACTCCTGTTAGGGGGCTGGTTGTAGTTCAGTTCCTCAGTCTGAAATTCTTGCTGATGCCCATGACTCCACTCTAGGTTATTCCTATGAGGCTTAAACTAACAATATGTTGTATGTTCTATTAAAGTTTCATTAAATATTAAGGAAAAACATTGCAGAAACAAATAGCAGGATGTGAAGGTTGTGGCAGGCTACAAAGCTGGAACTTGCAGGTTGCTTCTCATTGACCACTCCACAGCATAGCAATTGACTATAAAATACTTATTAATTCTTTATTTAATACATCGAAATGTTTCAAAGTTGCACAGTAAGCAGGATTGTTGTAGTGTGCAGTGTTCTGTATTTTGTATAATATTTTTCACATCTTTTCTTCTTGCATAGTTGAGTCAACCTTATAATCTTTTCTGTCTGTTATAATTTTAATGTGTGTAAATGTCTCGAGGCACTGTCTCCTTGCACGTCCATCTTCCGGGTTAGATTCTCACCTCAGGTCTGTGTGCATGGAGTGCATGTGTGCATCGCACAGTCCAAAGACAAGCAGATTATCCTCTCATTGTGTGTGTATGTGTGTGCCATGCGATGGATTGGCACTCCATCCAGGGTGTACCCTGACTTGTGACTCCAGGCCCCCCACGGCCCCATCCACAGTATAAAGCAGTATAGACAATGAATGAGTGCGTGATAAATGTCTCGATGTTTTGTCCAATTTCACATATTTAAATAAAAGTAATTGTGTGTGTACAGTTTTCTCCAGCAGGTGACCTGATCTTTGAGGTGTACTTGGAAAAGAAAGAGCCAGAAAATTGCTGCTTAATCAAGGTGTGTGTATGTGTGTGCTAAGCCACAAACAAAAAAGAGAGGTAATCAAAGAAGTTGCTCATTTAATTGTGTGAGTAATTTTGTTTTATCAGCAACAGAGGAAAGTTTCAGGTAATGGACTTGTTTTGTAGGGTTGCAGAATTCAAACTTTGTGTGCACATGGATCATGTTTTTATATTTGAATAGGGACTACATATGAATGAGTGAGAACGCATCCTATGGGATGCCAGTCAGAACACCGAGCACTATACAGTACATGCACACATTCACATCTAGCGCCAATTGAACAATAACAAAAAAAAAGTCCACGTCCATGTGCTTGGGAAGTGGTAGGAAATCAGAGAACTCTAAGCAAAACCCACATGGACACAAAGAAAACATAGTAAACTTCTTCAAGGACCCGGGTCAAGGACTGTGGAACTCTGAGGCAGCAATGCTACCCACTGCACCACTGTCCAATAAATAAATAATTGTTAAGGTTTTCATTAAGGGTATAGCAAGAATAGTTTGGTGTGAGTCTGTGTGAGTGAAAGGAGGAGTGATGTTGCATTTTCTCTTCTCTTCAATGGCACCAAGATGGTAAACATACTGTACAGATGCTGATGCTGATGATAAGACTGTGTGTTGTCAGGTCTCTCCCACCATGTGTGCTGATGAGCTGACTGATGGCACTCTGGAGATGAAGGGCATACAGCCAGGCCAGCATGACATCTGGACCACATTTGAGGTCATTGAGACTGGAGAACTTGGTACGAAACACATGCATAGCAGCTCAGTTTTTTTCCCCCTAACACCATCTCACTTACAACCTATTAAAGCAAGGGAACATATGTTAGCACTCTGTTTACTTGCAGCTGTACATGTTACATGAGTGCTTCGCCGGTTTATTAGAATCATTTCCTCTTGGTTAAAAAACTATTAACTGGCTCTGATGGGACTGGGGCTGTGGGGGAAAGAGGAGGTTCAGACTTGCCAATAGCATGCACCATGTTACCCCCTTTTGCAAATTAGGACCGGATAATAGATCTATTTTGCACTTGAGTGTGTTTTCTAATCAGACTCAGATTGGATGAGGATAATTGCAAATTTGCACTACGTAATTATGTGCACATGGAGGCAAAAAAAGCAGCACTTTAATTTGTAATAGATTTTTTTTCTGGTAATAATGGAATTTGCTGATGACATTTTGGGGTTTGATTTAACTGTTAAAAAAAAAAAAAAAAAAAAAACACGCGCGCACACACACCACCTCACAGTCAAGAGATTAATTTTGCGGTAGATTGGAGTTCAGTTGTGAAAAATGCCACCCACTAACATCTGGTCTGAAATACACATTAAGGGCAAAACCCAAGAAACACAATGACAAATTCAGAATGGTGACGACAAATCTAAAAACACAATTTGAAAACGCCTCAATATTAACTGAAAGTCTTTACTGAAAAGCATACAGTATGCTTGTTACTGACTGGACACTAGCACAAGAAAACTAAATTGCATCTTTTTTTTAATTATAAATTAAATAAATTATAAAGGTTTAAAATTTATCAGTGTATATGTAACTAAAATACCATTAAACATTTAAACATGTTTTAGTGAGCATCATGTTAGGCCACTGTTGTTATTATTATTTTTTTAAATTAATGTTTTTTTTTTTAAGAGGAAAAAACAGGCTTACAACAGTGTCAAATTAAGCATTTTACACACAATGGTGACTGTAATTCTAATTAGAGAGAGGATAAAAATATTGTTTTTTTCCCCCCCTGTATCCTTTATTGTGTTCACCATGGTAGTTGCTACAAAGCTGGCCTTTGTGTATACTCAAGGATTTATGGTAACTACCATGTGCTTCAGGCTGCATTCCTTTCGAAAAAAATAAACACACTTTCTCATTAATTAAAGACCATGCCAAATTAACATATTTAATTTCTTTACCAAACACCCATATTAATGCCACTGCTCATATTCATACTCAAATAAGCACACTGCAAATTCGGCAGAATCCCAATGTCCGGGTTGTTTTCACAATTTTTGTGCTGTTTTTGATTTTGCTGTGTATACACAGCAACATGATATGGGTATAAAATGTAGACATCTGACATTTATATATGAGGCTTATCCAAACTGTTGTCATAAAATTAGAAAAGCACAATTGGTTAGAAGGTCTAGAATTGGCTAGGATTTCCCTTCACTTGAGCTTTAATGGACTTAGTCTGAACAAGTTCCATCCTGACACCCTTGAGCATTAAGCAGCTTTCATGAAGAAACTTTTGGTGAGCCAAAGTTGGTGTGGATGAGTGCCTGCGTAGAACCCTCATTGTATTCTCAACCCCAACCGCACCTTTGGGACCAACTAGAATGCAGACTGTGCACCAAGATAATAGGTTTACATTTACATCTATTTAAAGTGACTTCCAAATAAGGCAAGTGTACAAGCAGGCATTTGAGGATTATGGGTTTTGCTCAAAGGCTCCACAGTCGCTGTGTGGTGTTGTGACTTTTAACTTTCAAACATCCTTTTAGGGTCTTGAGCCAGTGAGACTCCAATGAGTTTGTCACTTTGTCACTTGTGCATACGTGTTTATGTGTTTCTCAGAACGCCCATTACACTACAAAGAGAAGGTTCTCGAGCAAGTTTTAGAGTGGAGCACGCTAGAGGATCCCAGCTCAGCTTTCCTGCTCATTAAAAAATTCCATGGATCTAAGATGCCCCATTCCAGCTCAGGTAGTAAACATTTTTAGGCATAATTGATTACTTTAGGCCATTTACTGGGTAAAGTTTAAATCTTTAATAGTCACAAATATTATTTTGAACAATAGTAAGGCATCATTTCTGCATGCAGCTTTGTTAAAGGTACAGTTCTCATCGGCTCAGGCATCTTTTCAGCAATTTAACATTATGTTCTGAACACATGATCCAATTTCCTCCCTTGCTATTAAGTGAAACCTTTCACTACATTACAGCCAGACTCATTTAGCAGTTGCTGTTGGCTGTCTTTCAGCTGTTTCAAACATTAGTAATAACATTCGGAAACACATACAAAGCTTGTTCTGTAGTAGTCTATTATTGAACTACAGTAAAGGTAACGTAAAGCATTTAACACCCTGAGTAATAGCACTTATCAAACAATATAATTTAGTCATTTTGCCGTGGGATTTCTAATGTTGGCATGATTGCCAGCACATATTAGCGCATGTAGACTGCTCTTTGTGTAGGTACAGAATGACTTGCATCGTGTTCAGTAAAATGGCATACTTTAAACTTGTACACTGATTACATGTTGGGAATTTGGTTAAAGTCATATTTGTGCTTCAGTCTTTTTCTGTCTGTATGTCTTTCAGAAGGGCAGAAGAACTTCACTAAAGGCGAGCAGCTCAAGTTTAAAGATGGATCCTGCAAATTGCTTTCTGGGAACAAGTTTCAGGACAAATTCTTTGTACTGCGGGATAAGAAGCTGCTGCTATATAAAGATGCAAAAGTATAATTTTTTTTTCTCCTGCTCTCCCTCCCTCCCTCCCTCCTGCACCCACTAACTCATTCCTTGCTTCCTTTTCTCTCTCCATCCATCCCTGCTTTACTCATTCCCTGCCTCTCTTTCTTGCTCCCTCCCTCCCTCCCTCCCTCCCTCCTTTCCTCCCTCCTTTCCTCTCAAGCCCTTCACGTAGTCACTCCCTCCCTCCCTCCCTTCCTCACTCTCACACCTTTTCATACTCATTTCACTGACTCTCTCATCTCCTCCCTCCCTTCATGCACTCACTCAGTTCCTTTCTCACTCATTCACACATCTTATCTGGGTTTCTCCTCCACTCCCTTTCTGACCTACTGACTCATTGACTCACTCTCACATTCTGTAACTCTGTAACAATGTTTTTCTGCATGGAGCTTTATGTCTTTATTCATTTATTTCGGTCTCTCGTATATGCTATCATTGTCCCCTCTCTCTCTCTCTCTCTCTCTCTCTCTCTCTCTCTCTCTCTCTCTCTCTCTCTTTCTTTAATCATCCACCTTATTGTACTCCTGATCCAAGCAGATCAGGCTGATGGAGTGCTTATTGCCTGTAGCAGTACCTCAATTTGATCAGGATCACGATCAGTGGTTATACCACCTTCTTCTATTCGCCTGCAGAGTTGCCACTCTAATTCCCGTACATAAGTAACAGCAGTGTTTACCTGTCCCCAGCTGTTGATTAAAAGTAGGATAGAATTAGATGCTGGTTGCCCAGTTGTGATATGTTTATAAGGGGGAATGGAACATACAGTAGGTTTCTCTGTTTTAAACTCTGTGTCTCATTTGCCTGGGCTGAACTTGGTGATTAAAGCAGATCTACTTTTATAAATTGTGCTCTGTTTTTGTTCTGTGTGATTTTTGCACCATGCATATTCTGCCATGTTCTCTCTCTGGGACACCTACAGCTCGAGCTGACACAGAGTCTCGCAGAGACAGAAATGTGTGTTAATTGATATTTGAAGCAAAGGAAATGTTTGTGTGTGTGTGGGGGTGTAGGGAGGCAGGTAAAGACATTTTAAAAGTAGGCTGTTCTCTTCTTAATTAGTATAATATGTCAGAATGTTCTCCTAATTACTGAGTAAAGAAGGTGCAAATCAGCTGTGAAGCAGAAATTTAATTGATATTCTGATGCTTTTGTTTTTCACGTTTCTTGAGCAAATGAGTGGGCAAAAGGTTTCTGTGTGTGCGCGTCTGTAAGAGAGAGCTCTTATACATTTTTTTTTCCTCATTGTGCTGGTCTCTGTCTGGGGTTTGTTGTTCATTAAGTGTGAAATACATACCTTCTGGGCAACATTACAGTGTTGTTGGCATATGCTAGTTTAAACAAGGCCCTTGGGCTTGTTACTGCTGTATATAGGATTGCAGTGTTATTTTCCTCATTTCAAACAAATGAACTTGGGTAGATAAAAAAAATATATCATAGATAGCTCAGCTAAGACTCAACTGCAAGTCTGATTAAATTCCAGCACTTGTCACAGTGATGGTTTGGGAAAATATGATAGTGTCATTTCAACTGCCATCTCCTGAAGCAAAGATGATTTTATTTTCTACCTGGTGTAATCAACAAAGTAGGCTAGAGCCATAACAAATTATGTGCGAATTATATAACAGCATATTAATGTATGAGAAAAGTTCACATGGCGCATGAGTATAGCGATGTTATGAATAACGTTTCTGACTTTTCGGGGTCAGATTAGCCGGATTATAATGTCACATGTCATTTTTTTCTTCAGAGTGCTAAACCAGAGAGAGAGGTTCCTGTGGAGTCGGTGAAATGCTATTTAGGGATAAGAAAAAAGCTGAAACCAATAAACAAGTAAGCACTTTCATTTATGCATTCTTATTAATTATCTTAAGGTAAACCACAATATATATAGTAATAAGAATTTAGTAGGGATTATTTCACAAATAAACTTGCTGAACCCTAAGAAATGTAATTGTAAAAAGAAAATATATACATAATAATAAAGTTTTCATATTGAACAGTTTATTTTTATGCAAAATAAATGGGGCTCAAAAGTCAGAGAATTAAACACATTAGTCAAAATTAGTTTTGCCACCGGAAACACACATTAATATTTCTAAAAATCTGATTGATTAAGATCGATGCAAAAGAATTTTTGTCTGAGCCTCAGTCCTCATTAATATCACTTGGAGACCACTGCTGTCTCGGGTGCTTGTGCCAAAGATTTGTTTTCTACAAATTTCTACCCCAAAGGAAGGATTTGTGAGGCTCCCAAAAACCACATTTAAATCTCACAATGGCAGAATTGATTAAATGCAATTGGCTTTTAACAGGTACAAATGATCCATTTCGTCCTCTCCTGCTGGGAACACTGCAGCACTCGATTTAGTATATTTTAATCATTTTATTTTACCAGTTATGGTTTCCATAAATTTGTCTATGATAGTCTGCTGGTAATGGTCTGTCTGGAATTCTAATCAGTTTCACGTTCTTATAGGATGGGAAAAGACAGATGCGACGGACTGGAGATAGAGAGGGTAAAGGGAATATTGATCCAAGCCATATTGAGTGGAGTTCAGGAATGAGTCAGAGAGGGAAAGACAGCTGACCGTGAAAGCACTCTGTGTTTTCAAAACAGCAGCGATTCACACTTTCACAAGAATAAGGTTGTTTGAGACGTGAGAAAAGACTGGATGCTGTGCTGAAGAAGTGTTGTCCTTCTTGCAAAGAAACATCAGAGATTTTCTAAATCAAAAAGTCAGTTCAGGTTCAAATTTGCCTCAAACCATTGAGAAAAAAAGTTTCCTGTGTCTGTTTTTTTTTCTTTGTTTAAATTATGACGCATGTTTAACATCCAGTTATACTGAAGGTCTAAGTTTTATCATAGTGAGAGTCACTGATAATCTCTAAAATCTCAATTGTTTGATATTTTACTTATGAGTTTCAGTTGTCCCTTTAGTGTTGTAACTTGCCAAGATCATAAGTAGAAAAGACGACCCTAAAACATCTGGCCTGAGCCTTAAAATAGTGATAAGTGGAACTAAGTTGGTATTTTGTGACACATACTCATACTTGTTCAAAAAGTCAAAAAAAAAAAAAAAAACACCACAAAATAAACAAAGAATGAGTGCGTAAGGTTGTATGGGTCTGTACTCCCTCCGTGCCCTGTCCGTTGGCTAGAAAGCACAAAGTGCTTTTACACGCAGCATATCACAGCCTTCCTGTACATTTCGAATCCATTAGTATCATGTGCTGAAATATTGCCAAAGAGCAAAGAGCATGGAGGCCTTCCTTTAGCCCAAGCTTTTATTCCTCCCACCAGCTCTTTAAACCACATTTACGCTGCAGTAAAGGAAGCTAAGCTGAATTTTACGGTTGCTTAGTGCTTAAGCAATCCTCTGGGGGTCAAGTTCTGTGACTGTTGGAAAGAGTTGAGAATAGACTTAAATCGATATGTAGGCCTTAGTGAAATGCAGGGAGGGTAAAGGTTTGTGTGTTATTTTCTGACTCTCTTTCTCTCACTCTCTGATTCTTAACAGTTGGGGTTTCACAGTTTACACGCAAAAGCAGCAATGGTAAGAGCAATTAATTTCAGGCTAATTGAAGAGTCAATGATAAGAAGACAAACTTGGATGCTGTTTTGTAAATGTACTATATTATCTTTACAACCTGCTACTTAATTGAGATACATTGAGAAAGCATTTGCAGATTTATTAAAGCCTATACTAAGTTAATACTGTAGCTGTGAAATTAATGTCTGGTCCTCTATTGTCTTGATGAGGTATTTCTGCTGTGAGGGAAAAGATTCACAGCTGGACTGGGTTACAGCCATTATCACATGTAAGGTAAGTTAATTACGTGACCTCTTATTCTTCTAAGGAATATACATTCGCGCTTTTTGAATCCATGCAGACTTCTGGCAACTTCAGGAAAATCTGGTAATTTTTTCAGCGACGCAGTTTTCTTTCTTTCAAAAGAAGGGGGGGGGGGGGAGAAGTGGTACATGAATAACGAGAAAGTTTTGAGGTCATTCTCTTGCTGCATAAATCACATTATCCTGAAAAGTCTTTTAGCAGAAATAAGGTCATGTGGACTGCCACAATCGCCCCAGCTCCATCATGGTCTTCCTTCCACAGCTGAGTGCAGCTACTGACCAAAGGCCTGACTCAGCTCAGTGTGCATTAATAATAGAAAGAGAGGGCATACACTGGCACAAGAGCTAGCGAAGATTTAGACATTTCCCCCTTCTCTACCCTAGCGCTTCCTTCTTATCTGCCTTTTTCAGTTCTCTTAAACTTATTGGAAGCTTTTGTCCTTTGTCTTTGTCCTGAAGTAGCAATACAGCATAAAAAATAAAGAGCTCTTAATCACTTTCTAGAAAGAGTACAGAAGATTTCCAGTAAAGGAAGGATTGTCAAGGATTGTCTCCCTGACAAAGGATGTGATGTGTTTTAATGTTTTTATTTATTCATTCATTATTTATTTCTATTTATTTATTTATATGTTTTTAAGATTTTTTTAGCACATATGTTTTGTGTGTACTAGAGCAAACCCAGCACACAGATTAATTGATACTCTCAGACTTTCTTATCTTGTTTTTCAAAATCACAGTCCCCGTGTTATGGTTCCCATAGCAATAGCAAAGGAAAAGTGGATAGGTAAGAGTATAGGTAGATGAGCCCTCTGCTGCTAAAATGAGGATGAATGTGCCAAGAACAGGATCAGAGGCCACTGAGTCACAAAGAAAAGTATGAGCTGTTTCAGCAAGCGGAAGGAGGGCGTGCTGGTTGCACAGGTAGCAGTGCAAAATGTTCCAGCACATTTGTTCTGACATCATTAAGACCCTAAAGTCTTTTTTTCCCCCTCTATTTTACTCAAGAGTTTTAGTATGTTTAAAGTTATAGAAGAGATCTGTGTGTTCACTGTTAGGTTTAACATTCTCCCTTTTTCTTTTTTAGTTGCAACACTGCAACTTTTATTCATGTTGTAGACAGCATGGCCAAAAAGTCGCACGCTTTTTTATTCAGTCACCTTTAAGGTTGATTGGAGCACACAACATGTGTGTAATCATGTGTGAAAATGACTCCTCATTCTTGCAGAACCACTTTCTTTCTTCAGTTTGAAGCCTGGAATATTCCTGTGCCCTCGGTGAAGAAACACACCACTGATGTTATAACCTGGTCATTCAGTACATCCAGGTCATCAGCTGTCTTACTTTTATTGCCTAGAGTCTAGAGCTGACCCACTGAAGCAACCACAGATCATAATACTACATCCAGAGGCTTGTACAGGCTTGGCCACTATGCATGATTTTTGCTCTCCATCCTCGGGTACACTTGCCTATTCACACTTTCTGATACAGCAGATGGCAGTATGCACCTACTTGGTTTGTGAGCCACCATTATGCACTTCCTACTTTATCAGCTATGGCTGTGTAGGTCAGAGGATGAGATTACCACATGGTACATGCACACTGGGATTTGGCACTGATAACATTGCGTCTAAACAGCGATTTTCTACTCTGCTCAGGTACGATTGACTTCCATATCTGATTCAACCCGTGCCCGAACACAGTTCCCTAGGCCTGTAAGGATTGTGTTCTCACTGATCAAAATGAAGCAGACTTTGGGGTCAAGTGTTCTCAGAAACGATCTCGGGGCCCTAATGTAAAAGTGTCCTTACCCTGCTGTGCCCATCACTTTGGAATAGGGTCATTGTGAACTCATCAGACCACATGACCTTTTCCATTGGTCCAAACTCCAAACTTTTTTTTCCCTAGCAAATGAAGCAACAATTGGTTTTCTTATACCGATTTCCATACCGTTGCTACAGGTATATTCCAAGAATCAAAATGTGAAAGAGTGCTTCTGGGAGCATGAGGAATCATTTTCACATAATCAAAGCAAAGAAGGTCAAATTTTTAGAGAAAACTAATGGGAAGGAGCAACGTTAAACCTAGGACTAAACACAGATCTTTGAATACACTAAAATCTTCAGTGTGTTAAAAAGTAAAAATACAATAAAAAGGGATTTGTAAATACTGATAAGGAAAAGGCTAAAACTCCAGAGATATGCCCATAACAGTAACATCGTCCACTTTTCTATGTAAAACCAATGCAATCTAAATAGATCTGTTGCAAATCATAATACTTGCCATTTACAGTATAAACTTCTGTGTTACAACCATGACAAAAATGTCTCACTTGAGGAGAAAGAGGTTTTCTCCACAGCATGAAAAGCCTGAATGATGAGCAAATATTTGCAAGCCAGTAATGTTTTTTTTTATTTTATTTTTATTATTATTCTTTGTTAAGCTATAGCAAATGAGGTAGAGACGGGCTATAAAAACCATTTGGAACATCTGCTTGGTTTAAATGCAGTAAGATTTCCACCTTTCACCTTTCTTTTCCCCCTTTTGTGCATCAGCTAATAACCAAGCAGGTTCTGACTCATTAATCATCAGTGTAGCTCCAATTAAACAGGTTATTTAACTCTGATTATCAAAGACATTATTTCATAACTCACTGTAATTGCTACACATTTCCAGCAATGTGTTTAGTTTGCACTTGCCGATGGTGTAGCCAAATTGTTAAATGGTTGTGCTGTGTTAAGGGATGGTGCTCTGGCACCTTAATGAGACAAGTCAAATTTTACTAACTTTGTTAACTTTTAAATTCTGTAAAACGTTCCAGCATAGTGTGGTGAAGTGCATGAAAGGATATGAAATTACCAAGTTCCAAAGTCATGAAGACACCCGAATGTTGTAGCTCTTTATTATCTTTCCAAATGGCCACTTTAAAGTAAAAGCATCAAACACTAAATCGTTTAGTATTCTCCCTGCACTTACATATCCTAATTGATGAGTCATTTAAATAAAGAGGGTAAGAAGCAACAAAAAAAAAGAATGCCTACCTCAGTCATATTATTATAAATAAATAAATAAATAAATAAAAAAGTGAAGTTAATTAATAGCACTAGATGTGACAAACCACTGCCTTTGTGTTCATATAACAGGCAAACTTGAAGGCATAATTTAGCCAAAATACAAGTATTAATTAATTATTAATTAATTCTTATCTTTTTATAACTAACTTGTGAAATTATTGTTAATATAGGAAGTACTCTGTACTTAAATTGCACTGTAACTTTTGCACTGTATGTTTTTTGTTTGTGCTGTATAGAATCAAGGAGACGTATGGCCTACACACAAAGAAAAGAGCAAGTCCTTAGATCAACAAAGCAGCAGAGAGCATGCTTTTGCTCGCCGGGCTTCAGACACTGAAGCAACCAAACACAGCAAGGAGGTCAGTATAAATGGAAAGAAAAATCCATGCTGGCTTAAAGCCTATAGAGTTCGAAGCACAGCTCTTATCTTTTAGATGATAACAGTATTACTTTTATTTCACAATGTCTCTAAATGATGAAAATTATCTTTAGAATGAGATCACCATTTTTTCACTATTGTTCACAGGACAGGAAGATGGTGCCCCTGAATGTCACTTCTGACAAGGTGAAGTCAAAGAATGTAAATGAGACTGATATGCATAAAATGGCAATGCATAGGAAAAATTTCCAAAAAGGAAATTTAATGCCAGGACCAACTTCGGCAACAAGCGGAGGAAATAATGCACTGTCCAGAAACAAAATGGCTGTCGAAGAATCCCTACAGGCTCAGTGTAAATCTGTACCTCATCCAGATTCTGGTAATCACACCAAATTTCAACAGAAAAAAGCAATGATTGGATGCAACGCAGGACAAATGCCTCAGAGTCTTATAGCGGAACTGAGCACCGTTCTTAACCAAACAGGACGCATGCCTAGACAAGAAAGCTGATAGCTTACGAACAAAAGCCACAAGTACTGTAGAGTGAAGAGGCGGGGAGTCTTGCAAGTAGTATTCCAGAGGTTAAGAGAGCATACGACTCTGAGCTCTCAGGGAGACCTCTGGAAAAGCAAAACAAAGCTGTAAATAATGTAAAGTTTATGTGTTGTGTAGTCTACATGTTCTGTGTTAGACCTTCGCTAACCTTTAAAGAACATCTAACTGCAACCATACATGCTATAATGTTGTACAGTGGTGTTTTCATAGTAAGACATGTAAGTGTAGGTAATGTTTCAAGACTCTGGTATAGATTTATAGGTCAAACATGTGCATGTGTGGATGTACTGTACATGCGCCAAAGTGTACAGAGTTTATTGTTCATGAACCTTGCTGCAATGCACCAGATAACTGATTATATTGAGTAAAGCACAGAGTCCATTATACAAATAATAAAAACCCAGGTAAGTAATTTAGGCAACTTTTGGGCAAGCTCTAGGAAAATGCAGGGCAAGTAGTTAAATTCTCTTTGATTTTCTGTACTTAATTTTGATGCCTAAATTGAGGTCTAGTGAAGGTCAGTCCACACAATCCTCTGACATAAAAACATTACCCAATTTAATGTTTGTTATATATAGAAACTATTTAGAATGAATGTGGCCTTTTTAGAAAAAAAAAAAAAAAAAGTTTTCTCATTTTCTCCAGTGTTAATGGTTTCTAAATCAACAGCAGCATGCCCCTTTCTCTTGCGTAGCTGTAATATCCCAAGAGTCCAAGTCACCCAAAGACGTTAAATAATAAATCTTTTTCTGACATGGGCTTTTGTTGTCCGGTTTGCTTTAAATATGTAGCTAGATTTTATTATGCATCATCTAGCTGCTGCCTTTATTTGATTTTTTTTAAACATGTTTTGTCCGTTTTCTAAAATGTGTAATATGTTAATGTAAAGCAGTTTGTGAGATTGTATAAATAAATGATGCCAAAAGGTAGTGTTTATGTTTTATGATTCTTTTGAAGGTGATCAACAGTTAGTGTTTATTTTGTTTTAATTATTATTATCAATCAAGTAATTTTTCTATAATTTGTCATACAAGTTGCCAGTTTATTCAGTAGATCTATCTTATACCTACACACATTATCCGAGTGTACAGTAAGTATGGAGTTGTGAATCATAGTTTACAGGTTTTTTTTTTCATCTCTGCATAAAATAAGTACATTAATAGTAAATTATAATTAAGTTCTCTCACTGTATAAAACAGTCACATCCTCACCTGTTTGCTTTTTATACTTTTAGAACAACAACAGCTCGGAAATAGCAGCTGTGGCTTTTGTTTTTATCCACCTTTAACGGGCCGGAATATCCTGGGGAGTGTACTGTGACACCTGCACGCTATTTTTTGGCTCCTTTGTTAGAAATAATTAACGTGGTTATGCCGAGATCCCTTGAGCACAGCCAGATGTCAAGGTCCTGAAGCACAAAGAAACATTCCACCTCTATGCTCCTGTCACTCAACTGATCAAAATTGAATTGTAAATTTTGAGGTGTGGTTGTGTGTGAACTTGCATGCAGGAGTTCGGGTGCATATGTAGCACCTTTTTTTTTTTTTTTTTTTTTTTTTTTGCAGAAGATGAATGAAAAATATTTATATATTTTTTGTAATTTTATGTGATTCGGATGCAGCAAAAAAAATTTATATATATATATATATATATATA
>JAAGKR010006766.1:5341-40992 GCA_011419295.1 Clarias macrocephalus
CTGTAACCTCTCGCAGCCGGAGGTCTAGAGAGAGCTGATTGGCTGAGCTCTCTCAGAGGGGAGGGATGAGAGGTACTTAGTGCTCCCACATTAATCACTGCTCTACACCCAATCAGGGGTGTCTGTGAGCTCATGCAAGCGGAAGGAGCGGATAGCGCTGTCCTCCGAGTGTGTTAAGTGGTAGTAGTAGCCTTAATCTGGGAGCCCCCTAGTGACGGGGAGGAATTGGACATGACTAAAAGTAGGGAGAAAATCTGGGAAAAATCTAAAAATCTAAAACTCTTTTGCTATAACTTAAAGGCTATAACTTAATACAAGTTCAGTACTTGGGTATTTCAATTTCTACTTAAGTACAGGATTTGTGTACTTTGCCCACCACTGTAAATTCTTTATAATTGCGGTGAAGACAAACTTTAAGGTCGATCGGCTACAACAGCAGAAGCCAATATCAGCTTTACAATCAAATCTGAAAACCAATAGTAAATTCCAAAAATAGCTTCCTAATATTGTGTGTGTATAATGAAGAGACATGATTCAAGTTAAGAAACGTAAAAGTCGGAGTGAATGCCATTAAAAGGACCCAGCACAAGAAGGAGCACAGAAACGGTAAACACAGGAACACAGTCTGGCAAATAATTTCTAATGCTATGACTTAGATAAACCAGCTAGCTAGCAAAAGTTGGTAATGAGCCGCCATCTGTGCTCTTCAACTGGCTATGGCACACACACCTAGTCGTGTCTTACTAGCAACTTTATTAACTGTCACAGAAATAACAAATTACTGGTGTTTTTTGCCAATTTGCCTTAGGTGAAAGCTCACCTGACAATCACTGGTTTTTGAGGAGCTGGACAAATAGAGCATTACACCTCAGAAGATATCCACTGATGCATGTCAGATTTTATAAATAGGAGGCTCTGAGGCTGACATTGGTAAGACATATGTGTGCTGTCTGGGCAGGTTCTCCTCCTGGCAACCAAGAAGAAGAATCTGAGGCTTCTTGTCACCTTGAGCAAAACTGGCGATTTTCCTCTGACATCTGTTACCAACAAGACATTTCCACCCACAGAACTATTGCTCATTCAGTGTTTTTCTTTTTGCACTATTCTGTATAAACTCTAAAGACTGATGTGGGTGAAAATCCCAGGTTATCAGCAGGATAAAACACTCAATGCAGCGCACCTACTGTAGCACTAACCACCATGCCACAATTAAATGTACAGTAATTACATTTTCCCCATTCTGTTGGCCAACATGAACATTAATTAAAGCTCTTGACCTGTATCTGTGTGATTTGGTGCACTGAGCTGTTGCACCATTATTTATAATTGTATATCTGCATTTATGGGCGGGTACACAGATGTTCCTTTTAAAGTGGACAGCAAGTGAATACTCTGTTATCCTATTTTGTCACAATGATTAGTAATAATTAGCTTTTTATTATTCAGTAACAGTGGTATAGTGGTTAGCACTGTCGCCTTGCACCTCAAGGGTCCAGTTCGAATCCAGGCCAGGCTCGATTCCCGTCTCTGTGTGAATGGAGTTTGCATGCTTGGTGGGTTTCCTCCGGGTTCTCCGATGCCTCCACAGGAAGAAGGCATGCAGATTAGGCTAATTGGCATTCCCAAATAGCCCGTAGTGTGTGAATGAGTGTGTGAGTGAGTGTATGTGTGTGTGCCCTGCAATGGATTGGCACCCCGTCTGCTGGGATAGGCTCCAGGCCCCCCATCACCCTGAATAAACCCTGATAAAGCGGTATAGACGATGAGTGAATGAATATTCAGTAATATTCTGGGCAGGTAATCTTAGGAACACTGGGCATGGGTTACAAATAAACCATGACTGAGACTTGAGTCCCTCACAGCACATCGTGAATACACTCACACTTTCTCACAAATTCTCTCTTCAAGAGACAATTTCTTACTAACTCTCTTATTTATTATCAGGAACCACTTTATGGACATGAGGAGAAATATTCTGCTAACACTGAACGTAAAGCTAAGCCTAAACACTGTTCTTCTGTCCAATTTGATTTTCTTTTTCTTCCTTACATCTCTCTTGCATTGTTGCCTACATACCATCCACATACTATTTAAGGGCCACGACACAACCAGTTCAAATGAGGACTCAGACAATGGCTGCAGTGAGGATATGAATCCAAAGTTGTAGCTGAAGAAATATTCTCTAGTTGCAAAAGTGCAATTTAAATAGACTGTCCTGCAGTAATGTAAATTGGTAAAGGCTGAGCCATTTTGCTCCCATCAATCTAAAATTAATTGCAAGTAATAAAATCAGTGTCGTAAATGAATATAAAAACTTAAATATAGTAACTAATGTGTGGAAATTGGTTGTTTAAAAAGTAAACAAATTTTCAACATTTGGCTGTTTTAATTAACTTTAAGATATTTAGCCTATAACAGAAACTTTTCATGAAGTAGTCTGCATTTATGATTATACAATTTGCTTATATAAAAACATTATGATTTCACTGTCTTTTCTATTACCATATATTCTATTTTCACAAAGAGCGCATTTTAAGACATATCTTTTATCAATCAATCAGAGTCCTTGAATTGCTGCGACATCCCTAGCAACGGGGTCAACCACACCTCCTCACTAAGATAAAGGTTTTTGTACTTTCCTTACTCAGAGTTGCTCTGAGAAGTTTCCTAAATCCCTTTTAGTCTAGGACTCCCAGCTAGGACCGTTTAAGTTAAGACAGGAATTGTTGGAAGCTTTGTGAGTACGGGCCCTGGAGCCTACCCCAGGGGATATGAGGCAGGGGGCATGAGGCAGGGGGCATGAGGCAGGGTACACTTGGACAGGGTGCCAGTCTATGGCAGGACACACGGATGCACACTCGCTCACACACTACGGGCAATTTGGAAATGTCAATTAGCCTAATCTACTAATTAGTCTAATAAGTCTTTGGAATATAGGAGGAAACCAGAAAACCCAGAGGAAACCCACCAGGTGTGGGGGCTCTACACAAAGACCTGAGGCAGAAGTCGAATCGTCTATCTTCAACCAAGCTGTGTAAACTCTGAAGACTGCTGCTGTGTGAAAATCCCCAAAGATCAGCAATTTATGAACTACTCAAACCTGCCCATCTGCTACCAGTATCAAGGCCACAATCAAAGTCATAGAGATCACATTTTTTCTTCATGCTGATGTTTGGTGTGAACACAAAGCTCCACCTGAACCTTTTTCTTTTCATTTCGGTGCTGTCACATGATTGGCTGCTTTAGATAGTTCCTAATAAAGTGTGTAGCTACTAGGTTATTTTTTTACACATCTTCAGGGAATCTATAGAGCTCTATCAGATCAGGTTTGCAGCCAGCATTGATCAAGCAGAACAAAGCCGTTTCACTATAACTGCACACTACAGGACTGAAGCAGAATTAATGTTTGTATGAGAAAAGAAAACTCTTTAAAAAGGGAAATGGATGTATTAGTTCTCACCTGGTTACTCATCTGATTGCCTCACTGGTAGCTCCATATGTACATATAGGTTTGATTTCACAAAGTAATACATGCCCTTTAATATTGGCCCCTATTAAACAAAACATGAAGTCAAGGTATTACATTTACTACCAGAGGTCATCACTTATGCGTGGCTTCATCTTTTCATTTCTCTTGCTGTGTCCTCTAATATTTTTTTCTCCTTAGCACAATTGTTGTAGCAGATCTTAACAGATGGCGATTGCTTTTTTTTTTTTTTTTTTTGCCTTTGTCTTTCATTGCCATTGTGCTGTGGATGCTGCAAAGAAAAGGGGTATGTGGATGTGACTGCATGTATAAAGGGAGGAAATCAGGAGAGAGAGAGAGAGAGAGAGAGAGAGAGAGAGAGAGAGAGAGAGAGAGAGAGAGAGCATGACGAAGGAGGCTACGCCTCACACCTCCCCTCCCATCCCTGTCTGCAGCGCCAGACAGCATTGCACCGGCTGCTGTGAAGGCTGAATGGAGGCTCAGGCAGACTCCAGTGCTGCAGGTAAGAGACACCCTTTTTGTCCTAACACAGCTTGGCATGTGGCTGTGCAGACACAATAAATGGAAGAGCACGTCCCTGTACTGCAAAGTCTGTTACAAATGCAGGCTCTGCCTTTTCTTTCTTGCATATAAGATAGCCATGCAGGGGGGGAAAGGCAGAATTCAGACAGCTTTGGTTCAGTAGCATGGGCAGCTGGTGTTCGTGCTCATGAGCTAAAACTGAAAAGGTGTTTGAGATGAAATGGATGTAGTGTATTTAATGGCCATTTACATTATTATTACAAAATTAATGAGATTTTGGGATTTATATATATATATAGATAGATAGATAGATAGATAGATAGATAGATAGAGATTTAGGTGCTTTGTTCAAATCACTGATGGCTGACTGCTGTATCTAAATTTGTGTGTGGGTTGTATGAGGGGAGTAATGCATTATAATGAGAGATTTGGGAGAGTTGGGGTAGGGAAGAAGATGCCCTGTACACTGCAGAGAAACTGAAGCAGTCTAATAAAATACCTGTCCCGCTCATAAGTCTATGTAGTTCCTCTGTGAGCCAGAGTAGAACAAAAAGAAATCCCTTGAAACAAACGGATCTGTTTTCCCCCATAAGAGTAGTAATGGTTCGAGTGAAACAGAACACCTGTCTGTTGTGGTATCTGCCCCAAAGCACTCAATAGACAGCGGTCAATTGCATCACCTCATTGTGAAACAAAGGTATATCATGTTCCTTAATTCTGGCAACCTCCGGCAACCACCCTTTCTGACCAAGTGGAGAGATTCTCCATGGGAAGGATGCTGGCAGTGCTTTCGCCCCTCAACAAATGTGTTGCTCTGTAAATGCTCTGCTTGATGTTAGATTAAATCCTTCAAATTCTTCTTTTTTCACTGTAGAGCCCAACAGACAGAAAGACTTTCAGAAACTTCTCAAGTCATCCAGCTCTGCAAGTCTCACTACAGAGGCATCTCACAATGCTGCAGGAGAGCAAATCGGGACCCCCGGGCACCACTGCAGCCAGGTCCTGACCGCAGAGAGACGGCGTAAGTGGGAGTGTCCAACAGAGGCCACTGTGATCGCTGCAACTTTAAAAAAAAAACTGTAAAGATAGAGCAAGATCATTCTCGCCTCTCCAAAAATGATGATCCATTTTAAGGGAAGGAGGATCAATATATTTTATTAGATATTTCAAATAGTTATTCAGCCTTCTCCTAAATTAACCTAATGAACTCCGTGATCACAAAGTTAGACTGAACAGAACCACACTGCATGCTCGTTGTTGCCTGTAGCTTTCCTTGTGGTTGTTAGTGATCTGAGTTACCATCACGAGTAATGGTTTCTCACTGCTGTGTCTCGTCATCCCTCAGAGCCTTTGAGCAGCGTGTCCTCTTTAGAGGTACATTTTGATCTGCTGGATCTGACAGAGCTGACTGATATGTCTGATCAAGAGCTGGGAGAAGTGTTTGCTGATTCAGATGAAGAGAATCATAATGAATTGCCAGCAAGTGAGTAGCAGTTTCACTTTACAAGCATTAACATTTTAAAGGGGGAATTTAGATAGCAGTTTTATTCTTAAAAATGCTTAATTCAGTTTGCAATTTTTACCTTTGGGTGAGTTTTATGACTGAATTTTATTGAAGAGAAATCCGAAGGTCAATGTTTAGTAGCTGTTTTACACATTGCAAATGCAAACCCATTTCTTGAAAATTTATTCGTTTCTTTTTCTTCTTCACTGAAATGCACATATGTGTACTTGATGCATACTTTGCTTCACAACAGTTTAAGAAGTACAAGACAGAAGACAGACTGTTTGTTGTGATCACAGACACCTTATTAGTGTTTAATCATGTCATTTATTGTTGTTAATCTTTCGGCTGCTCCCCTCAAGGGTTCGCCACAGCGGACCATTCGATCCGCACAACACCCTGGCACAGGTTTTATACCGGATGCCCTTCCTGACGCAACCTTCCCATTTTATCCAGGCTTTAGACCGGCACTGCGTCCAGTGACTTGGGTTTTAGAGCATTGGTTGGGAATCAAACCTGGGCCTTCCTCCTACCACTGACCCACCAATTATTAAACACTAAAAACAACATCCTCCTCTAAACAAATTCTAATTTCTCTGAGAATTGTATTTCAACTGCATGTTGCAATTCATTCAATTTTATGCCAATGTATTATGCTTCTTTTTTACTCATCAGACCCGCCCATGGTATTCTTGAGTTAAAATTGTTCCCTGAGAGAGCAGGGGTTCTCAAATCCACTCCATCCTGAGCTAATCAGTAAATGAAATAGTTGAATCATGCAAATTAGAATTAGGAAAATCTTAAACTGTGCAGATTACATATCTCGATAATAGTGTTGAGAAGAAAAAAAAAGGAAAACCTTCAAATCGCTGTAGGTCTCTGGCCTAACTATGACATGCCTAAGAAGATTAATCAGCCCAACACATGGACAAATGATAAAAGAATAACTTGAAACATATATTCTCTTGGTTTGTTCATCCTTCAGATCATCAGCCGCCGCTGCCTCGTTTCCCTCATGGCGGTTATGTCCGATCGCCCTCCTGGACCCGAGGCTGCAAAGGGGAGCAGCAACCCAGAGACAGGAAGCATCACAGCGACTCCGAGAACACCGAGCCTTTGCTAAAGATCGAGCGTTCCCAATCGCAGCAGCCCTGAGCCACGGCCAACTACGTGAGCTCAGAAAGGACTTTCCGTCCTTGTCTGGGGGATGAAGATTCCTTCCCAAGGAAGTGATGTGGGATCTCTGACAGAGACCCCTACTCAAGATACAGCGATCTTTCTGCCTAAATGAGGCAAATTGAGCCAATAGATAACGTCGAACGGTGATAGAAGAGGGGGCTCTTCAGGAAATGCAAAATTTCTCCTTTAACCAGCAATTAATGGGAAGTGTGTCAACGATACAGTTAACCAGTTTTCTGCATATCTATGTGATGAACTGGCAGCATGACATCATGAAGCTTTCTGGCACTTCCAGTGTCTAAAAGGATCATTTTAATGAAGAACTGAGCTAAGGAGCTGTCAAAGTCTTATTTTAATGAGCAATGCATTTCATCAACAAGTTTGTTCAAGTGGGCTGAAAAAAACCTCACCTGCATTATCATACACATAGACTAGCTCCTGAATTATCTAAAAAAAAAAGGGAACTTATATAAAATTTGAAAGAGCAGCCAGGCTTCATGCCTAAATGTGAAAGCAATTCTATTTTTCATCCAAAAACAAATTCCCACTTATATTTCTCTAAGTGTTTTGAATCCTAATTTAAAATTCAAAGATTAAATGAACATGTCATTCAACTGTGTGAAATTTTTTTCACTTCAGCATTTATAAAAACACTATAACAGTTAAAGGTTATTACAGGGTTAAAATGTTACGCATGTTTAAAACAGGGTATGACAAAGAGACGACAGATAAAACCAAGTCGAACCAACCTAAATGAATAAAATGTCAAAATAAAATAACGATGGTGCATGTTGTTACTTAATAAGCGAGGTTAAATGTCAGAGGAACATATGCAGTTGTTTTTAATACTTGTATACAAATGGGTGACAAATTAAAGGAAAAGATTACAACAGTGGGTGTGAAGAAGGAATACAGCATGAATGAGACTCCAGTGCACACACGGATTCACACACTCATTCACACACAGAAGAACCTGGATGTAACATGATGCAAGCACTATGCAACGTCACGCATTCTGATTTATATGCTGGAAGCTGTAACAAAAGGAGAATTTTTGTAGGTCTCTTTTCCTAAGAGAACACTGCAGCTCCCAACCAGATTCCCAACATGACTGCAAAAGAAGTAAACCTTCAAGAAGGAGGATGGATATATATGGATATACTGATATAAGAAGGAATATGCAGAATCCTTCTTAGCTGGAAACAAGCTGTTGTGTAGACAACCATAGTGCATAATTAAAAAAAAATTAGCAGTGTACATAGATTTGTTTTTTCTAAGTGCTATAAATGCTAGATTTAATCATTGACTGTCATATAGTACCAGTCTAAAGTTTGGACACACCTTCTAATTAAATGTTTTTCACTTTCTTTTCTACATTTTAGACCAATAGTGTTTTTCCAAACTAGTAAATAACATAATATGAAATTAGATGATTAAGTAACAACTACAGTTATTTTAAGACATGAAGGTCAGCTGTTCTGGAATAGTTCTTGCAAGAACAATATTCTCAAGTGCATTTGCAAAATCATAATGAAACCAAGTTACCAGCCTCAAAATTCACCAATTAACAGCACATCAGATTAGAGCCTTTATGAGAACTTTATAGAGCATGAGTAGCAGACACATCTTAATATCAACTGTTCAAAGGAGATTATGAATATTTTGGACACCTTCAGCATTTTTTTACAGTGTGGAAAGAAAAGAAAAGAAAGAAAAAAAACAGGAAAGACCATGGAATAAGGTGTATTTAAAAAATTCATCTGGTACTGAACATCACTGCCTGGAAATATATAAAATTATGAATAATAAATATTATACATCAAAGGCTTATTTTAAATTTAATATTAAATAACACATTTCTAGCACCTGTGAAAAATGTAGAGCTCCCGTACCTCCTGAATAACAATTCTAAGTTGTTTTTTTTAAATGAATTTTAAACCTCTGAACAGTAGTGTACAAACTGATAAATGATCTTCTGCTTTTACACTAGATTTAAAAAATGCACCACATCACAGCATAGAGTCTGTATCAACACCAAAATTATTACTTAAAGGATTTTGACTACATTTTCAGGCCTGCAAGATGACACTGCTTCTGGTGTACAGTTTTGGAAACAAGATTTTCCTGATGGCCAAAGTATCCGCTACAGGGGGAAGCAGAGGATGCAATAAATCAATCTGGCTGTGGCCTACTTGTGCTGACATTGTGAAATTGTGGCTTAGTTTTACCCATAAACAGGATACTAGGGGGAAAAAAACTAACTGTACAAACATGATTAGAGCAATGTGCAGGCTCATCTCAAAGCCATGAAGAAATGAGAGAAACGGTCAATAGGAATGACAAGATAAAGAAAACCTACACAGTAAGTCACCTAGTAGTAATATCAAGATTAAACTATGAGTTGTGAGGTGACATCACTGCTCACTGCACCACTGGCATTAACATAGACAAAACTATTCAGTCATCTTAATTTTTACAGTAAATGCATGTTCAGATGTTCTCTCCCCCCCCCCCGAATTTTTTTGTTGTTGCCGTTTTTGGTACCAGTCCCATCGATACTGACTGTGCCCGATTTAGGATCCCTAAGTAGCACATACATAAATACATAGTGTTTATAATCCAGACTGACAATGTCTTTTTTTTTTGTGAAAACATTTTCAGAGAGGTAGAAATGAACCATTGTTCAATGAAACACGAGACATTCAGAACTAAATTGAAATTAAACTGAATGTATGTTTGTTATGGTTGAATAAGAGTGTTTAATTAAATAAGTACAATAATGCAGGTTTGCCAAAAGAACGTAACAAGATCAGTACTACAAATATACAGCATCTCTTCTCCTCTTCTTTCATAAAGAGGATAAAAAAAAAACACAGTGTAAACAAATCAGTCCATCACCAACCTCCTAAAACTGGAAATTAAGAACACCATCTGAGGTCATAAATACAATATTTAAAATGGTGTACAGACCTCAATACAAGATTTTCATGTTATGTTGTGACATGGCTGAAGTTCACATTTCTGAAATGTGAAAACCTTTTGGGAGGTGTCCACCTCATCCTGTTTCTTCTCCTTTTCCGTGTTCCAGTCCTTTAGCCCCTCAGGTAGGCTTGTGTCCTCCTCAAAGCTGCCCGTGCCTTCCACAAACTCCTCATAGGTGGATTTCTCCTCAAATGGCCTGGGTCCAAGCAGCTCCACCATGTCCGCTTTGTCCAGCACCTCTTTTTCCAGAAGCCGCTTTCCCACCTAAACACACACGCACACATGAAGCAGCCAGATCATCTGAATAGAATATGTACTAAACAACTCTAATCTGCTATTAATATCTACTAAAGCATTCTAAAAAGTAGATCCTACCTTTTCAACCAGGTCACGTTTCTCTTTGATGAGCGTCAGAGTTGTTTGGTATGCCTTGTCCACCAGTTCTCTGACCTCCTGATCGATGAGCTCTGCCGTGGCCTCGCTGTATGGCTTCTCCATCACCATGTCACCACGCCTCGGCAGATCAAACGACAACTGACCCACCTTTTCACTCATCCCAAACTGCACAATCTACAGGACATGAAAAAGAAGAGCAGTCTTACAAAAAAGGATGAAACAGCATCAAAGGACAAAGACTGACTCCCAGGAGTTGTCCGTACCTGAGCGTAGGCTGACTGTGTGATTTTCTTCAGGTCGTCCTGAGCACCGGTGGTTATTCTGCCAAAGAAAACCTCCTCAGCCACGCGACCCCCGAGCATCATGCACATCCTGTCGAACAGCTGCTCCCGCGTGTACAGGTACTGCTCCTTAGGGAGGTACTGTGCATAGCCCAGACCTTTCCCACGTGGAATAATAGAAACCTGACAAACATCAGAATGAGCAAAACATCTTGTCAACTGTCTCAAGTGAATATAAAGAATTATGTAGACAGTGCTCCTTCATGCTCTTTAAATTCAACTGCACTTTTAATGACACTTTCAACAGCAATTAACTATTAAAAGAAACCCTTCACCCTAAATCATATTTAATGCGTGTATAACTAAAAGGTTTGGGGCATTGGTTAGATTTTGATGTTCTCTCATAGAAACAAAAGGTCCTGAGATCCTTTTCTTCCTGTTTTGCTATTTTGGTGATATAATTTAAAATTTACCAGTAGTGGAGACAAATGTAGCAGATTCTGAATGCAGCATGGATATGCTGGTTAAAAAAGGCAGGAGTCCTGAGGGCAAAGAAAGTGATGAGATACTCTCCACCCTCCCTGGTTGTAAGTTGCCCCCTGATGGGAGAGTGCATGGCTATGATTAATATAGAGCATTTCCACATGCACAAAGCGATAGGAACTCTCAGGATTTGGACTAAACAGCTGTGTTGTTGTAAGAAAATTACATGTTACAAAAGGCTTAAATTTGCTAGGGAGCATAAAGATGCACGTTTTAAACAACGGAAGCTCACGCAGTCTGACGATGCACCCATCATGCCTAGCGCCCACTGTACAAGCCTGTGGTTGTTGGTCAGGTCTAGGCTCAGTGATGCTATGTGACCATAAAATGAAGTCAGCTTACCACCAGGATATCACATTAATGAATTTTTTTTTGCTTCCATCGAAGTGTCAATAAAGGATGTTTAAGCTAATACAACAAAACTTTTTTTCTTAGATTCCCTTAATAATAAATGGACAAGACGTTCAGGGTGGATTTCTAAGCACAACACACCTCTTTAATTAAATTCTACATCTATAATTTACCTTGAGCAGTGGATCTGCATGCTCGAGGAACCAGCCGACTATAGCATGTCCAGCCTCGTGATAAGCCACCGTCTTCTTCTCTGTGGGCTGCAGGACTTGCGTCTTTTTCTCAAGACCTGAACAAAGAGTGCACAAAATGTATTGTCTATGGATAATGAAAAATGGTTCCAAAAATATTATATAGGTCATCACAAACATGAATTGAGTCAGCACAGAAGATGTCAGACAGTGACAGACAGCAATCAGAGAAAAGGCAGGAGGCTGGTTGTGCTGAATTCATGACTCACCTCCGATCACTCTGTCGATGGCCTGTTCAAAGTGTTTGCCGTTGACGACTCCACTGAGATGTCTGGCAGCAATTAGGGCAGCTTCATTACACACATTTGCAATGTCAGCTCCTGAGAGGAGAGAACAGAAACACACCGTAAACATCTACAGTCCATCGACAAAACAGAAAATCTTCTCATGTTAATATAAGAGGATGAGAGGATCAATATGTCCTTATGTGTGTTTGCATTCAAGCATTATCCCATTTGTTATTTTACTGTTCAAAATTTTTACAAATGTCATACAGATCCCCACACATCTTCCCTGATTTCCCCCCCTCCCCCCACCCCACAGACCTGTAAAACCAGGGGTGGAAGCAGCCATTTTCCTAGCGAGAGCATCTTGGTCTAGATTCTGGTCCAGTTTAAGGGGCCTCAGGTGAACCTTAAAGATTGAAGCTCTACCCTTTATATCAGGAGGACCTGAAGGAAGCAGGAAAATAAGACATCTTTAATAAGTTACATGACTATTTTGTCTGAATATGAATGCAATGCAAATATAACATGCATTATTAATATTGTAAAACACGTAAAAATAGCAGGAAGAACAGAGCCCAACCTATGTATATCTGCCGGTCAAATCTCCCAGGCCGCATCAGAGCAGGGTCTAGGATGTCAGGTCTGTTTGTGCCAGCCAAGACCACAACATTTGTACTGCTGTTAAAACCTGATTATAAGACACAAACGGGCAAATTCTCAGGGAAATAAAAAACTTGTGGAAAGAATAAACTAAATGTAATATACAGGCTATAAAACAGTCAATGACTTAATTTATGATGCAAGGTCAAAAAAGTAACAACTATGAAAAGATGAAAGAAGCTAGACATATAAAGCTGGAAAGAAAACAGGGACAGGAAAAAAGTAGTCAAGCACTCTAATTGAAAATGATTTTCCTGAATGGGAAAATATCCAGTATTAAATTTCTAGTATTACATTACTGAGCGAATGCTCAATAATGCGTTTGTGTATGAAAGAATTTCGTGCTATTAGAAGAATGCTTACACAGACTGACAGGGTTTTTTCTTCTTCTTCTTTTTTTTTTTATATACCTAGTGGCACATAAACATACCATCCATTTCCACAAGTAGTTGGTTGAGGGTGTTTTCCTGCTCACTCTGACCACCAAAGTTTCCTCCACCTCTCTTCCTGCCAACTGCATCAATCTCGTCTATGAAAAGGATGCAGGGAGCGTTCTTCCTCGCCATAGAAAACATGTCCCTCACCTGAAAGAAGCAAGGTTAATAGGTGAAATTGGGCATTTTTTTTCTTTTCACTGATGTTTTTAAAGCCAATAAAGGCAGTAACATGGTGTGCTTTTATATAATCTGTTCATATT
Organism: Clarias macrocephalus; assembly: GCA_011419295.1. Taxonomy (NCBI): domain Eukaryota; kingdom Metazoa; phylum Chordata; class Actinopteri; order Siluriformes; family Clariidae; genus Clarias; species Clarias macrocephalus. Next base: position 18,422 of record JAAGKR010006766.1, read on the forward strand.
TTTGTATCTGTGATGCTTTCTTCGTGGGTCACCAACTCACCCTGGCTGGACCGACTCCCACAAACATCTCAAGGAATTCTGAGCCATTGACAGTAATAAAAGGGACATTGGCTTCTCCGGCAGTGGCTTTTGCCAGCAATGTCTTGCCTGTTCCTGGAGGTCCTGACAACACAGCCCCCTTGGGATACACAAGCACAAGTTTACATGCTTACTTAAACTTTAATCTTCAAAATAAAGACTACATCAAATGTCTACGTCCATTTAGTACCATGACCAGCTGTGCCACCTTTGGAAATGATTATACACCACTCTTATAAAAGATTATACCTTAGGGATCTTAGCACCCAGGTCCTGGTACTGTTGGGGGTTCTTTAGAAAGTTGACGAATTCTAGGATCTCTAGTTTTGCCTCCTCACACCCAGCTACATCTTTAAACTTAACGTCTATGTTGTCCTTCATCATCTTGGCAGGGGAATCACTCATGCCGAAAAGCCCGCGCCCCTTTCCACCACCTGCACCTCCACCCATTGCTGCTCGCCGTAAGGTGAAGAGTAAAAAACCAATCAGCAGCAAAGTAGGAATGATACTCTTAATGAAAGACCTGGAGGGTGAGAACAGTGAAACTGATGATCTTTTGTTTTGTTTTGTTTTTCAATCTGGTTGTGGTAGTTATAGTTGATACACCATTAGTACTGGTAGTAAGGGAAAAAAAATAAACATTCAAATGGGCAAGCCAAAGACAGCAGTGCAAGGATCATGAATCAATCCTTACCCATCACTCTTTGAGCGGTACACCACTGGCACTCTGTTCGACGGCTCCAGTCCCAGCTCATAGTGAGCTACTTCTAGGTTTCTCTCAAAAGTATCTACACTACCAATGTTGAACCATACATAGCTCTGAAAGAAGGGCAAAACATAAACATAATACTTTTTATTTCAGAGCATCAATTAAACTGTTACTAGTAAAAACAGTGTCATAACCATTAAACAACTGAAAAGCAGATGAGTATTTTACACATGACCACACGTTTCATTTAAATTCAATTAATTGTTATTTATATAGCGATTTTAACAATGGTCATTGTCTCAAAGCAGCTCCACAAAATCAAAGGAAAATTTAAATCCCACTCCCAAACACATTTGCAAAATTTGCAACTTACGCCATCTGAACCTTCAGCTCCTGGGACGAGGACTACCCTGACGAACTGCTTGTTAATGACCTCCAAACCCTCAACCTGTCAAGAAATGGAAAAACAACAAACCATGAATTTGGCATGAAAAGACAGTTAAGGCAAGAAAAATTTATTTCTACGAAATAACAGATAGTGTTCTCACTTGTCCTCTAGCCAGGTAGCGATGGACAAAGTCTTTCCAAGTAATCTCATTTCCTGGATCATTAAAATACAAGTAAAGCAGGACAGATGCAACACCTGCCACTGTGACTGCCATATAGCGGAAATCATTATCGTCCCATGGAATATCACCCTGAGGCACAGAATAAATGCACAAGAAATGAAGTTTTATTACAATGTCATAAGTATACAGGTGACGGTGGCGATGCACTTGTTGCTATGCTATAAGCTTTTCAAGCCATGTCCAGATTTCATCAGTAGGAAGTAACTAAGCTGATATTATTTAAATTGTAGACTATATGAAGGCAGAACAGTGTGTAGCACTAGGACAAGTAAACCAGGCTCTGCCAGCTGAAGTATTTTACTCTCCACATTTAATGCAATTGTGTTAAAATCAACAGGTCTTACTGCTCATGCACATACAAATAATACAAAACCCGTGGATTCTTTCCTGGGTTGATAAAAGTTCGTCACCCAAAAATATCCAGCCGAGCAAGCGTTACAGTGTCATTGCCATGCAGTTCCCATAACCCAGCTCATATCATAAAATGATATAATGGGGCCTGGTGTATTCTGCAGAGAACATGTATGCATATTAACTGCAAAAAGAGAGCCTTGGAGCCTGCACATTTAATAGCTGTGTTTATACAGTTGCAAGTAGGACATCTTGTCCGACTGCAAAATTGTCATAACTAGTATGCCATTCTTGGAAATATTTTTATATAAGTATTACATATTTGTTCTATGAAAATGTTATGTGCAATTTATCATTTTTACATTTATGCTGCTATTGCACTATATAAGAGGGATAATCAGGTTGCGGAGCAAGTACTTGAAATTAATGCTGTAGGTGAGGGGGACTGGGAGAGTGGACTGACTGACTAGTTGAGTAAACATGACCCAGAAATGTGATTGGATAAAGAGGTGCATATTTATATACTATACAGTCATGTGTTAGCTCACCATCTTTTAATTCTGTTTTTATGTGTAAAAACATAATAAAAATCATCTAGTCACAGTATTAGACGAATAGAATTTTAGACAAACAACAACATCCAACTTTTTCACTCTCAAAAACAAAACTCTGTATACATGGGGAAATTAGCACTTTTTAGTGCTTCATATGTAGCAAAAATGTTCATGTTAATTTTATATTACTGCATGTATTTTTTAGAACATCGTTAAAATGCCTTTGAGCAAAGAAAAATTTATTAAAATCATTCTCATGGATAGACTTAAAAGCTATCACAAGGTTATGATGGACATGCAATAACATGCAGAATGCCAACTCATCGTGACTAGGAGAGATGACTCAGTGTGTTAACTGTGTCATCTCCCCTAGTGTGTGTTAACATGATCTTAACACAATCGTGTAGAGGCTGTATTAGTAAATGAAATTACATGTCGCTAAAAAACGTTAATGTCCCCAATGTATGGAAACTTTAAGGACATTCTGTATTGTCGAGACAAAAACATTTACAAATCATTAACAAGATAAACATGAGTATCGGCTGATATTCAGCGTTTCAGTATTAGTAAAAGAAACACTATTGTGTCATTTTTTATTATATTTAGGAGAAAAAAATTAAAATAATTGAAATTATTTGATGACTGCACAGAAATTTTGCAAGCACAGAAACAGACCAACATACCTGTTGTAACCGGCTTTTCCAGTCTCTCTTTCCTCCTTTCTTTCCTCCTTCTCCGCTCGACTGGCGCTCTGGTCCCCTTGGTTTTCCATCTGAGAGAAAAGAACTGGACGTTAACATAACCCAGATAGCACCTGCACTCGGGTCACTTCTGGCAAAAATGTGGCTCTTTTGGCCCACTTGTGATACTGGTTAATACAATGTTGTACAAGAATGAGTCCATCAGAGGAACAACGCATGTTAGATATTTAGAAGATAACGTCAGAGAGGCCAGATTGAGGTGGTTTGGACATGTTCAGAGGAGAGATTGTGAGCATATTGGTAAAAGGATGCTGAGGTTGGAACTTCCAGTCAGGAGGTCTAGAGAAAGACCAAAGAGGAGATTTAGATAGATAGATATACTTTATTGATCCCATGATGGAAATTATTGAATTTATGGATTTATCATTTATGGATGGAGTGAGAGAGAATTTGAAGTTAGTTGGTGTGAGAGAAGAGGATGCACAGGATAGGGTTAGATGGAGGCAGATGATTCGCTGTGGTGACGCCTGAAAGGGAACAGCCGAAAGACAAAGAAGAGAAGAATAAAAATATATTAAAGAAACACACATTCTAGCCAGGTTTTTTTTTTTTAATGAATTGTTTCGAGATTTTTGAATTCTGGAACTTTTGAAATTTTTGAGACTTTCAGATTTTTCTTCCCTAACAAATGTTGAGTTATAACGTGTTTAACTGAAATGTTACAATTGGTAAAATAGTGTTGTTTAAAAATTGCATAAAAAAATCTAGACACTATAAATATCCAATAATTGCTCAGGTGTGCCTTTAGCATTTGGCAGCAGGGACTGGACCTCTCATGGGCCATCATTCTATGCGGTATGTGGGTCATAACTGAGCTATAATAATTTTGCTTATTCTGGGAACCCTGTAACCCACACACACACCACAGTGATGTCTGATGTAATCAGAGTAAGGTCTGATGTCTTACCCTGGGAAGTGCCGCCTGCGTAAAGTATTGATGCAGCCCAGGGATTATTTACAGTCCACTGTGGCTTCAGGACACTCAGGGTCAGGCTCTGAAAGAGATCCAGATGTGCAGTGAGAGGAAGATGAAGCAGCTGAGTGTGACGGGACAGAGCGAATACACGCCGAGTCATCATGACCATGTCTAATAGAGTCTACTAGACTAGAGTCTACACAAACTAAATAGCTAACAGTAACACAGTGCGCTTATTTAAAACAAACAAACAAACAAACAAACAAGCAACTGGGTCTTACCCTGTTTGTATGGACATGTAACCTGGCTGATGAAAGTTTTCCCAGAGCAGCAGAGAGGGATGAAGAGCGCAATAAAGTCCTCCTCAGTGCGCCGCGGACAGGAGCAGCAGTCGCTGAGAGCAAGCCCAGCATCAACGCCATATCCTCCGGCAGCCTCAGCTCAAAGCTCCTAAACCCCCTGAATTAGCCCAAACACACTCAGTCGCTCTTACTGACACCGCTAACTAGTAACAACTACACCGCTAGCCACCATGCTACCCGCATACCGAACAAGCGAGAAATGTCAAACGCCAGCAGGACCCTTTAGGTGCCCGTAAAAACTGCCTGACACCGTTTCGTAACTAATTGCATAAAAATAATTAATGTGTACACATGTATATTATCACATTTTTTATAGCGCATTTATGTTAGCGACTCAAATAAATGCTAATAAATAAATCGTTTTCTTAGATAAACGTGCGTTTTGCTTGCTTGCACATGCTCAGGCGGAAAGCTGGTCGACTTAGGGGTCCTTTAGGAAACTGTCTCCTTCATTTTTCCTCATTACCACCAACGGCTCCTCACTTCCGTTAGATAGACACTCCACCTCTACATATAAAATAAAGACCAATTTGACTTCCACCTTAGAGAGCCGACCTACTTGGAAGAAAATACCGTATAATGCTATTAAAATTGTCAATGGTAATTATTAATGGTATTTATTACCGTAAAATAGTTTTTTGAGCGCATACAATAAAAACAAAGCATGCTGATGAAACCTGAAAGATAGTTACATACAGGTACATCTCAATAAATTAGAATATCATCGAAAAGTTGATTTATTTCAATTTAAAATGTAAAACTCATTATATAGGTTCATTCCACACAGACGGATATACTTCGTGTTTATTTCTTTCCATTTTAAAGACTAATGAAAACCCAAAAATTCAGTATCTCAGAAAATCTGAATATTGTGAGAAAGTTCAATATTGGAGACTTATGGTGTCGCACTCTAATCAGCTAATTAGACTCAAAACACCTGCAAAGTTTTCCTTTAAATGGTCTCTCAGTCTAGTTCAAGGCACATTCATGGAAACTTGAGTGAAAGGAAAAATGTGGTAGACAAAGGTGCACAAGCAACAGGGATAACCGTAAGCTTGAGAGGATTCTAATACCAAGCCAGTTCAAGAATTTCGAGGAGATTCACAAGGAGTGGACTGCAGCTGGTGTCAGTACTTCAAGAGCCACCCTCACACAAAACATATCCAGGACATGGGCTAACTGTTGCTTTCCTTGGTCTTCTTATTTCAATTCAACAGGACAACTTCGGAGGGGTCTTACCTGGGCTAAGGACAAAAAGGAGGGGACTGTGGCTCAATGGGCGGAAGTCCTCTTTTCACATTAAAGTCAGTTTTGAATTTCATTTGGATATCTTGGTCCCAGAGTCTGGAGGAAAAGAGGAAAGGCACAGAATCCAAGTTGCTTGAAGTCCAGTGTAAAATTTGCACTGTCAGTGGTGGATTGGGGAACCATCCACACTGCCAAAAGTACTAATACCTGAAGTTTAAGGACCTGGGTATCCCTGTGCTTTATTAGCCAGCAAACTCGCTAGACCTAAACCCCATAGACAATACATGGGGCATGTGAAGACACCAGACCCAACAGCACAGAAGAGCTGAAGGCTGATATCAGAGCAACCTGGGCTTCCATAAGACCTCAGCAATGCCACAGACTGATCGCCTCCATGTCACACCGCACTGCTGCAGTAATTCATCCAAAGGGATCCCCGACCAAGTATTGATGACTGTACATGTTCATACTTTTCCATTAGTAAAGTCTAATAGTCCATTCCTGTGTTTTAATTTTTTCTTTAATTCATCTTAAGTAAAATTCAAATTTTATAGAATATTACTGAATTTTGGGCTGTCATTAGCTGTAAGCCATAATCATAAAAAAAAAAAACACTTTGTATAATGAATACTTTTCACTTTTTGAGGATATTCTTATTAATTAAGATGCACCTGCGTGTGTGTATATACAGTATACACACACAGACGCGCTCTAAAGGGTGCCCACGGCTTCACTCGCATTCTGATCATTGATGCCTGTGTGCTACTGCTCACCTGCTTTAGTGTTACAGCAGCTCCTACAGTACTTCTGCCTGTTGGATGCACTGCCTGTCACGTTCAGTGAGGAAAACCTAACCACTGTGATTAGTCTTTGAGAGTTTTTATGAATATAAAAAGTGATTAACCTAATGCAAATATTTTAATGTCACTGTAAATAATCATATGCATTTTCCCCATTGGATAATACCGTCACTGCCCTCACACTCATTCGTCTAGTGCTCCAGCTGGTGTGTAACATTGGTGGTCTGTACATGCATTTCAATTTTGATCTATTTTATTGGGTTGTTGCGTTCAATTGATGCCATCACACAGCTATAAATGAATGTGAATAAAGTGGAGATTCACAGATAATTAACACATTTTTCTTAGTTTTGCAAATAATTCATTAAAAGTGAAGGAATATTTTTTACATTTTATTTTTCCACAAAGAATCTTTTCAACAAATTATATGATGAACATAATGTTAAACTTGAAGGACTACAAACTATCATCCGTCCAAGTCTTTTAACCAAACAAGGTAATAAATAGTAACCAGCCAATTTAAATAACACAGATGAGACTTCAAACAAAATCTATATTCAGGATACAGACCTTTTAAGTGGTCAGTGGCCAGATGTACATCTCACATCTTTAGCTTAACTTCGTAACAAACATCATGATAGAACTACAAAATAATATCAGCAGGGAAAATGGATGTGCAGCAACAAATCGTCCATAACTGATAAGTATATGAGAAAAAAACTAATAAAACACTGAAAATAGGTTTCAGCTGCTTTCCAAAATTACTGCTTAAAGCTGCATCAGGCCATTTTATGATCATTTACAATACAATGCAATTACAATGTTTGCCCAACTGATTCATTAATTCATCATCTCACAGACACACACTACTTGCAATTTGGGAACGCCAGTTAACCTAATCTGCATGTTTTGGACTGTGGGAGGTAACTGGATTACCCGAAGGAAACCCACAAAGTACAGGAAGAAGATGCAAACTCGCAGAAACTCTAACCTCTGCTTTAAAGGGAAAAAGTTGTAGCTTATAAGCAGAAGCATTTTAGAAATTAAATATTGCATAAGTTGTGGTTGATTTTACCCGTTATTAAGAGCAAGCTTTTTATATGCATATTTGGGTTGGAACAGAGCTGGGAAAAGAGATGGTGTAGACAGCACACACACATGAACCTGAACTTGAATGTGAAAAAGCAGTGAGACGTTCGGACTGTGGGCTTTTGTTGGTTTTAAGTTTATGAGGCATGCAGAGAAAAGCACTTATTTAAAATAAAATAAAAAAGGTGGCCAAAAATATATACGTCTCTCAAGTCATCCAATCCAATACACACTTAAAATGAATTTATCAAGGCTTTCATGAAGAATGTTAGGTGTATTAGATCTGCAAAACATAAAATTACTACAGAGAGAGAATAAACCATGTTTAAACCATAAACTCAACCCTGTTCCTGAAGCACACCCTCCCCTGCACATTTTAGTGTTGTCAGTTCCTGACACCAGATTTAACTGTGAGCTAATGAACAGATTTTTTTATAAGGTGGATCTGATTGAGTATAAAAAACACAAACTTACAAGGTAAGGGGTCCATCCAGGATAAGGGTTGAGAACCACTGGACTAAAGCAAGTTAATTTACACCAGCCAAAGCTCCACCTATTAATGTGCCAGAGAACAGAATAATGAAACTGCCTTAATTCAAAAAGATGTGCACTACACAAAATCAAACAAAATTACTGCTATCCCATCTAAAGGCACTGGAACACAATAAGGGTCAATTCTTTTGTTTTTGCAATACACTAAAAGACCTTTTTTGGTAAGAAATCAAATGATCTCCGATCCACATATTCATTGCGTTAGAGATCAACAACTGATCTGTTGAACTGAACAACAGTAATCAAAATATTGTATCATGTCACTGACAGGTGTTTTTGTTGCCCATTTTAGAATGAACCTGTGAAGGCTGCCTTTGTTTTTATAAAGGTTAAACCAACATGTAGACCAGAAAGATGTCTAGGCGAGAAACACAAGTCATTTTGATGCTGAGAAAAGATGAAAATCAAGGCCATTGCATAAGCACTGCATAAAACTACTCATGTACAAACAACTAAGCCAATGGGTAAGATTGGATAACCACATTGATTAATATGTTTTAGCTGGAAACAAGTAATTTAACCCTAACTAACCGCATCTTTTCGAACTGCTCGCTCATGCACCGATGGGGGCGGCGTAACGCTCATAGGACAGTGCTATCCGCTCCTTCCGCTTGTGTGAGCTCACAGACGCCCCTGATTGGCTGTAGAGCCATGATCAATTGAGGAGCACTAAGTACCTCTCATCCCTCCCCTCTGAGAGAGCTTGGCCAATCAGCTCTCTCTAGGCCTCCGGCTGCGAGAGGTTACAGCATCACCCGGGAATCGAACTCGCGATCTCCGGATGATTGGGGCTTCTCTGGAAAAAAAACATTATTTCAGAAGAGGCAAATATTGGCCTACATCAAGAAAAGAAAACAACTAAAGAGATTGCTGAAACTATAAAAATGGTTAAGAACTGTCCCATTCATTATTAAAACTAAGGTGACAGGGGTAAACCATCATCTTTATATTCACTTAAACATTTATTGAAATCAAATCATAAAAAAAGTGAATTATAATCTGACTTTCTGATTCTTATTGCTGATGATGGGTTTCCATCTTGTTGTTTGGCTTGCTGTTGTTTTTCCCGGATGACTCGTCTGATTATTAGTATACCAATAGTTTCCTTTCTGTTTCAGACAACGCCCAATGCTTTTTCTAAGCCTCAATGTCACTTACTTTTTCTCCTAGAGAAAGCTCTTCATGTTAAGTTTAAACTTTGTCTACAAATGCAGTCCTCAAAAATGAAACCCAGGAATATTGGGAGCTTTTAATTATTTAAACAATCAGTCTAAAAGTGCACAAGCGGGGAACAAGAAATGCCCGTCAGTCACATGTTTAATTATTTTGAAAAAGTATGGGATCAAACAAAAGGTAGCAAGATTTAAGTTGTTTAACAAATCTACAGTGGTGGCCAAAAATATAGAAGTGGGTTCAAAAGCGAGATTCAATGCTTTATTGACATTTTAAAAAATGTTAAATGATACAGTTAACAAATTATTTATAGAACAATCAATATTTAGTATTAAGTCTTTACCTAACCTAGTCATAACTTGCTGGATTCGGCTAATTTTTGAGCATAGAATCAAAAAGACATCTGCAATACTCTGGTGTCACTTGCTCAATCCATGCCTGCCTGACGTTTCCCGAAGATCATATACAGATGATGGTTTCTTGATTGTTACTGCCTTTTCACCATTGTCCAACAGTGTTCTATTGGTTTAGGTTTGGAGATGACCCAGGCCATGTCTCTAGAAGCTGAATACCATTGTTACATACACAGTTGTTCACTAGTTTTTTTTTTAGCTAATTAGCCCAATTCTTCAGCCAAACAGGCTAAAACTAATTCGTGAAATCACCTGTTTTGTGCACAAGGAGCACTATAATGCATGGCATATGTTGTCCTAATATTTTTGGCCACCACTGTGGATGTAGGATCAGGAAATGGAAACTAAAATTCTGATCTACTATCACATGCATTTTTTTTTTTTTAACCTGAATGTCTTCAGTTTATAGCAAAAACAATATACTTTGGCTTCTGATTTCAATATATTCAGAGGGACCTGTATTAAGGCCTGTGGACACTTCTGCAAACAGGTTGTGTCCCTTTTCCCTTAAAAGTCATTCGAATTTAGTTGGTTGCTATATCCTAATAAAGGTGGCAAGAGATCTGACATGACTAATCTTGTTTTACATCAGAAGATCCTATAAATTTAACAGGTGGTAGAGACTTTTTATATGCACTGTTGATGTGTAACCCATTTTCAGTCTGTTCAGTCACTATCACTCAGACACTCTTCTTCTGAGCTCTTGTAGTAGCCCTCTTCTCCTGTGTCACCCACGAACCAAGTTCCTGCAGATAGGATAAATAATAGTAATAATGTTGTTTTATATATGCACACTCTTTTACATGCATCTAAAGATATATACTGTAAAAGTCAGGAAACTGTCTGTGTAAATCGTGTTATCATGTATAATTCTAGATGTGCAGTATGTGGATAATTTAATACTTTACATCAGTAGTGCCTCTAGTATCTACCAAAATGATTTGATTGCCATTGGTAGCCTGGAATTGATTTCTATTTTAGACTGTTAAAAACTGCTTGGTGAGGGTCATACTAAATTTGACGTGCAAAAATATCTTGTATAGCTAATTTTAGAAATGAGTTTGATGTACTGAGAATTTTGAAAATACCAATAGTGTTGGCTTAAGGCATTAAGTCCTGATGATGTCTAAAAATGTTGTGTAAAAAATCTTCACAAGTTAAACCTTCCCACATCGCCATTTGCTTTGCAATTTCGTCACTAGTTCATGAAAGCCAGCCAAAAGTCATCTCCACGCGAAGTACGTCACACCTTACTTTAATACCATAAAATACTTTTTACCACAGAATCATGAGGTGACCGAGCTTAAAAAGCCCCAAATTTGAAAAACATGCATCATGTCGAGAGTTATTTTGATGGCTTTTTAAAAGACTTGACAAATGTTGCCATGTTCAGTTGAGTGCCTCAGTCTATGTGTATCCAACACTAAAACTTACCATTTAAGTGAGAAATTTCTTCAACTTCAATGTGGTCAAAATCATAGCTTACAAAAGCACTCTGTTGAATAGAAATAATCAGGAAAAAATACTTAAATTAAAAAAATGTCTTCTTTGTAGTGTTAAATATAGATCAAGTATATTGTAACAGAGGAAATTAACCCTGCAGCTCCATATTTATGTCTCTTGATTATCTGGAAATCATCACAATTTGCCCCTTGTCAAAGTCACTCAGACTTTTCCTGTTTCTAACAGCTCACCTTTAATTACCTCATTACAATGACATTTTTATGGAGTTGGGATATATTCAAAAGTCAGTAAGTTATTCATGTCCCCTGTCATTGGTTTTAAAACGAATCGATGATTAAGTTATTAGCATTACCACCAGCATTCTCTCTCACGGTACACATAGTAAAATTGGTCAACACTGCTATAGGAAAAACCTACCTTGTATTTAAGCAATGATTTCCACTCGCCTTTCTTTTTCTTCACCAGTTTGATTACTGGTTCGCTGCATATCATTTTCCATGAGCACAGCTCTGTACTGATGTCACTGTACAGCTCCAGATTGGCACAGTAACGCTGTCTGTTTAAATATGCACTGAAAAGAGAGGGGGGGGGGGGTTAAATGACATATTTACAACTACAATTTTATTATATTAAGCCATCTAAACACAACACAATTTCAAATAAACTGTAGCAATAAAATACTAGATTCTTTCCAACTAATACCAATGAAGGATTAAAGGTGTCCACTGACCTGTAAAGGACTCTACCAGAGAAAAACTCACACTTCTGCATCATGGGGTTGGTAAGCTTTATCTTAAGAGTGACTGAGTTTTCTTCTTGAAACCACTTGATTTGTGGATGAAAACTAAAACATGCAGAAAGGTAAAGGACAAAACATTGAAGAACACAACACACATTCAGAATATCGGTATATATCTTTAAAGACCCTAAAGATAAAGTGTCTGGAATTAAGAAGAAATACCTTTTTGGTGCAGCAATATCCTGTTTACAGCCAGTGCGTAAGACCTCATTGTTAAATTTATGATCAGCTGTTAAAGTTTAAAAAATGGCCTTGATCATCATTCATGACTGGTAATAATGAACATGTTAGGACACCAAGTGTTTACTTTTATTCTGACTTGCCTTCAACTGAGTCATTAGAAAGAGCAGGAGTCCAGTCCTGAGGTAAACTTAGATCAGCAGATCTAAATAAGTAAAGAAGTGTGACTACTTTAAGTATAAATAAACAAACAAATTAATTAATAAAAGTCATGCAATTTAATATATATATACTTTTAATCTACATATCATTATGACACAAGTCAGTACTGTTACTGCACTCACCTCACCAGGTGTTCAGCATCTATACTGCCTTCCACAGAGATCTGACTTTGTCCTCTGTTAGATTCAGTGACCTGGTTTGTGTTCTGAAGGTTCTGTAAGGGTTCGGTATCTGTAGACTCAGCAATGTGCATTCCAGCCTTCACCTGACTGGCAAGAACTTCCTCAACTGTATGAAACCTCTGTTCCAGAGACACCACCTCACTCTCACATCTGATGAGACCAATCACAGAACCAAGACCGGAACATAAAAACTGTTAGTAACATTAAAGCTTATAGACAATGTTAACTCTGAAGTTCTTTGCTTTGTTCAGCTGTCAAGTGGGACAGCATGAGCAGCAGGATAAAATCATTACGTGGTTACGTTACGAGGAAACGCACGTCTGCAAAAACTACTAAGCAAAAAAAAAAAAAAAAAAAAAAGTCTGGCTTGGGAGTTTAGTTTTGACCCACAAAATTAGATTCTGAATTATGTATTTGTTACACGTATTGATGTGATGATCACTGATTATAGTCTAGATTTCCTGTGCATTTCAAGCACAGGATTATGAAAAATTGCAATTGATTGTAACTGTTAAAACTTCTAAAAACACACTATGATGCATGTTTTTTCTGCGCATCCTGGCAACTCCAGTGTTGCAGAAACCTGCATGCGTATGAATCTGATAACTGAGCATGCTCACAACACGGTTGTGTATGTCCAACCAGAAAAGAAGAGCGTTTTTTTTTTTATATTATTATTATTTATTTTATTTATTTTTTACATGGAACAGGCCCTAATTACTTAAATTGAGAGAACCGGTTAGAGCATGGCCAGTTTTGCTCCCATGGATCCCAATCAGGGATGGCTGTGAAATTGTTGAGATTCAAATGGGTAATTTTCTTTTAATTTTCTTTTGTCACTCATCTGTGTTACATAGCCCGGGTTTTGGATCACCCCTCATTAGACACAGGATAAAAATGGAAACTGGAAGAGTGATAACTGATTAATTACCCATTACTCTCACTGAACTCCACCACAGCAGATGTCTTCTCTCCCTGACACAGAGACTTCAGTAGCTCCAGATGCTGAGGGTTTGTAGTGCCCATCCCAGTGGCTGCAATCTCTGCATGGACATTATATTCGTTTATTAAGATCTTCAGACCAGGCATGCGTGTCATGCATACCTGTTGACAGGTTTAAAGGAGTAAGGAATACAAAATTAAAAATCAGCATTAAACAGAAAAATTTACAACTTTTACAAAAATGTCATCAATACCAAAAAACCTACCATTGGATCAACCCAAATAGTATTTCCCAAACACATCACCACCTTGGCATGATGTATTTTTCCTTTGATTTTCTGACTGATAGCTCTAGTAACCTGTAAAAAAAAAAAAAAACAGTTGAGAATCACTTGCCAGCAAAAAAAATAATAAAATAATGATTACAATATGCCACTACATGTGTGATCTGGCAGCAAGTGTGAGCAGTCAGATTTGGAGCTCACAGGACAGAGGAGAGATAGTAAATTCTCTTTTATTTGTGTTTTTATTCATTTTAGGAAAAATACACTGCTGCTGAATATTATAAACATACAGTACATTAACACTGTGACCAAATTGACTGACCCAAAAGTTCAGTGATAATTTCACACTCTGATGGTTAGAATGTGCACAAAGCATTAGGTCTTATTATTAGGCACTCAGTAAAGATTTTGTTGTGTGTTTAATAATTTTATTCATTATATCTCAAGATTATGTTGGTCAAGGTGCTGCCAACAGGAAGAAAGGGTAAATTGTAACAGTAACCCAGATCAACAAAGCATTTTTCTCCTCCAATAAATATCACCTTATTAACACTTCCAGGTAATTAAACAGTAAAATTACATTTCTTGTCATAATGTAGGCAAAGTATGTAAAGTCACCTTTGGGTTCCAGTCCATCTCTCCATCAATGGGTTGGGTCCTACACAGAATGATTTCCACAGCCTGACCCGGTAAGTTCTGGAACTCCAGGGGAAGCTGCAGTAACTGATGCGATTTCACTTCCTGTACACGTCCTTCATCTACAAATCGAACTGTGACACTGCTAAACAGCCGGTCTCCCTTGTCTGGCACCATGGTCACACACACCCTAACAGACAAACAGTCCACCATCTGTAACTATGCTTAATTCAAGACTTTGGATTAAATAGAAGTGTTGTGAGACAATACTCTCACTCTTCTATACCACTTTATCCTGTATTCAGGGTCACGAGAAGCTGTGACCTGTGACCTAATCTGCATGTGTTTGGATTGTGGGAGGAAACTGGAGTACCCGGAGGAAACCCACCAAGAATGGGGAAAACATGCAAACTCCATGCACACAGAGACGGGAGTCGAGCCTGGCCGGGAATCAAATCCCGACCCTGAGGGTGCAAGGCAACAGTGCTAACCACACCACCACCGTGCCGCCAGACAATATTCCATTATCTGTACTATCTGTATTAGTATTAGAAAAAACATTTTCCCAATTATTTCATACTTGTGGAAGCCTTTTCATTTATTCGGGGATAACAGAAAAAAACATTTAAATGACATGTACACTTCCAGTATACAGTACAATGCACCAACCATTTGCTTCCTGCTAACCTTGTTATTGTTAACAGTGCATGGTCAGATGACAATTCACAGATGTATACTTTAAATGGATTTACGTGGGCGACTGTGAGCGAAAGTGGACAAATGCGTTTTTAACAAGGGTTTCCATGACGCACATTTAATTATGCACCTGAAGTGTCCTGTTTATGTCCCACGCAGTTGGGAAACTATTTATAGGAAGGCTACTGTACATGCTTCCATGTGGCACAGTGGCCTAATAACATGTTCTGTATTTTTTCATTGTTCATTCAGATGCCCAATCCTGATAGGAGACAGGGGAATACATGGACACTCCACTTATAGTAATATGTCAAAATTGTCAAAAGTGCAGATTTGTGGTTTTCACCAAACCGCGATGATATAATAAGACTTTTAAATAATAGCTGTATCTCTAATTTGATGACACATCTGCTGCTAGTATTTAATGGGACAACACTCACAATCTAATATGTAATATATAGACATCCTACAGACAGCAGCCTACTGGAGCCATAGCAAAAGGATGCAGTATATCACTGTAATATGGGATTGGTAACACAGGTGAAACGACATGTCTAATGGCCACAAATGCCTTGGCAAAAGCCTGGTAAAACACACTGAAAGAGTGTTTCGAAAATAAAAAACTGTTTATTATATTATATCATATTATATGATATGATGATAAAGTTTTTATTAAAAGCAGAATTTCTATTAAGGCACAATGTTTCACCAGGATGTTTTTTTAGTAAATATGGGTTATTTATTTATTTATTTTATAGAAGTGGCAATAATTATGAAGAACACAGAGTGTACTGTAGATCTGGTTCTACAGGCGAGTAGAGGACTGCCAGGCTACCTGGTTCACTCAAGCAGAATAGAATGACTAAGTAGGGCCCTGATGCTCATTGTGACTTTAGAGACCGCTACTTACCTATGATATATATCCCCTTCCTGCACTGCATAAAAGCCTCCCTCTACCACATCTGTTGTAAGAAGCCTCCCTTCAGCGTAGTGTGACTTCATCTCAGCAGCAAGTTTCTCAAAACCGTTCTCCTTCTGGTCCACAATGCGTCCATAATACACACTCGCAGTCTTAATGTAAAGGGGCAGCACCTTTCAGACAATATAAAACATACAACTATTTAGTACTCAATCATGCTAGCAGTGCTGAGAGGCTGGGGCATAAAATGTGATCGAAACTCACCAAAATAGTCCCAGAGTCCGGGTGTTGGGGAGAATCAAGAATTCTGTTGACTGCGTGTCTGTCTGGGCAGCCCGTGCTGTCCCTGAGTGCCAAAAAGTAACATTCAGTGATGTCACATACAATATTTTGACTGGAATTAGCAGAAAAAGAATATAGCAAAGCTATAGCATTGAAAAAACAAGTTAATCTAATTATTTCTATTATGAACATAACCTAAAACTTTAACAGATTAATAGTAAGCCAATTTCTAGCCCTTCTACTAACTTCATGCTTGGAAGTGCCTTGTGTCTATAGTAATGTTGCTAATTTTAAGTATTTAC
The DNA here is from genome assembly GCA_011419295.1 of Clarias macrocephalus. NCBI lineage: Eukaryota > Metazoa > Chordata > Actinopteri > Siluriformes > Clariidae > Clarias > Clarias macrocephalus. The sequence goes on from JAAGKR010006766.1 coordinate 34,965, forward strand.
TTCTAGAAAGTAGTACAGTGGAACCTTGGATCGAGACCATAATTCATTTCGGAAAAGTGCTTGTATTATCAAAGTGAAGTACTCCCCCCCACCCCCCCATAAGAAATAATGAAAACTTCAATGATTCGTTCCACACCCCAAAAATACCCATATAAAAATTATTTATATAAAATCTAAACTAAAAGTAAAACAAATTAACCTGCGCTTTACCTTTGATAAGAATCGTGACTTGTGTTAGATGAGAGCAGACACAACACACTTACACACACACTACCGAAATCACTCCTCTAAACAGATTTCTCCCGCACTGCTAGTCTTTTTAACTTTTCCTACACGGCCGTTGTTGCGGTACAGTTACTAAAGAACAGTCACTACACTTGGACACACAAAAAAAAAAATGCTTTAAGCACGCATACACACAGTCACAATGTTATAGTAAACAGTACATGCACACATGGATGTTGACTATACGAGTGACACACAAGAGAAAGAAGAACTATTGGCTAGATGGTGACCATGTGACGTTCGGCAGACATAGCGCATACATACTACAGTACTCATATATCAAGACCTCACTCTTTTAACAAGTTAAAATTTATTTAAAAATTTCACTGGTCTTGCAAAACGCTCGCAGGCCAAGTTACTTGCAATCCAAGGTTCCACTATAAAAGCATTTGGCAATAAAACCGCTGAGGTTATCAACATTGTGCATCTTTTAGCGCTCTGATATCTTACAAACTGCACCTCAAAATATTTGACAGTGTAAACTCTTACTCTCATAGTAGATATCTTTCAATTGCAAGATGCAGTACAAAGCCAAATATATCCTAAATGTATTGTATGGTAGTAGAACTGTAGTGTAAAGACCTGCAGAAGCCCAGGCTCTTCATATAGCTGCAAAGAGCACGTTCAGCTTTACTCTGTTCCTTGGCCTGCTGAACTTTCTGGGCAGTCTGCAGGAGCTCTGGTGGCAGTGGAGTGTCTGTACGCTTCAGGTAGCGCAGGACACCAAATACATGACGAACATTCTGCTCTGATAGTAGCAACACAGAACGTGATGCAGGAGACAAGCCCTTGGAGTGATTCTGACATAACAAAGATTGCACACATACACACAAAAACATGTTTATATGCATTTGTAAACAAAGCTGAAATAAAGCTCTGGATATAAATTAAAATATACAATTTACTCCAGAAAACTGCATAAATGCAGAAATGCAGAAATACTGATAAATGTTATTTAGCCAAAGCATTAACACAATTTGTTTACAAATTATTTGCATTTTGTTTTATTTGAGTTATTAAGGCTCTGCAAATACTGCATGATCTTGGGTTATTTTGATGTGCTGTGATGTCATTCAGAACATTAAGAAATCAGTATTTGGTGGAATTCCTTGAAATATACACTCTAAATAACAATAGTTATATTTTGAATTCAGAAGAAATATTGTCAGCAGTTCACAAAAAATTAAACAAAACTGTTCATCTCACCAATATATACATACCTGTAAGAAAAAAACAAACTGATTATTTTGCAGTGGTCTCTTTTTTTTTCTTCTAGAGCTGTGTATATGTGTATATACACACACACACACACACACACACACACAAACACACACATATACAGTCGTGGCCAAAAGTTTTGAGAATGATAAATATTAGTTTTCACAAAGTTTGCTGCTAAACTGCTTTTAGATCTTTGTTTCAGTTGTTTCTGTGATGTACTGAAATATAATTACAAGCACTTCATACGTTTCAAAGGCTTTTATCGACAATTACGTGACATTTATGCAAAGAGTCAGTATTTGCAGTGTTGGCCCTTCTTTTTCAGGACCTCTGCAATTCGACTGGGCTGCTCTCAATCAACTTCTGGGCCAAATCCTGACTGATAGCAACCCATTCTTTCATAATCACTTCTTGGGGTTTGTCAGAAGTAGTAGGGTTTTGTTTGTCCACCCGCCTCTTGAGGATTGACCACAAGTTCTCAATGGGATAAAGATCTGGGGAGTTTCCAGGCAATGGACCCAAAATTTCAACATTTTGGTCCCCGAGCCACTTAGTTATCACTTCTGCCTTATGGCACGGTGCTCCATCGTGCTGGAAAATGTATTGTTCTTCACCAAACTGTTGTTGAATTGTTGGAAGAGGTTGCTGTTCGAGAGTGTTTAGTCATGGCTGTGTTTTTGGGCAAAATTGTGAGTGAGCCCACTCCCTTGAATGAGAAGCAACCCCACACATGAATGGTCTCAGGATGCTTTACTGATGGCATGACACAGGACTGATGGTAGCGCTCACCTTTTCTTCTCCGGACAAGCCTTTTTCCAGATGCCCCAAACAATCAGAAAGAGGCTTCATCCGAGAATATGACTTTACCCCAGTCCTCAGCAGTCCATTCACCATACTTTTTGCAGAAGATCAATCTGTCACACCTGCCTGCTGCCATTCCTGAGCAAGCCCTACACTTAATAGCCACAATATCCTTGCCTGTGAAGCCATTTTTATGCAACTCAATGATGGCTGCACGTGTTTCTTTGCAGGTCACCATGGTTAACAATGAAAGAACAATTATTTCAAGCATCATCCTCCTTTTAACATGTCAAGTCTGCCATTCTAACCCAATCAGTCTGACATAATAATCTCCAGCCTGCACTAGCAGGTCCTTTAATGACAGCAATGAAATACAGTGGAAAGTTTTTCTTGGGATTAGGTTAATTTTCATGGCAAAGAAGGACTATGCAATTAATCTGATCACTCTTTATAACATTCTGGAGTATATGCAAATTGCTATTATAAAAACTTAATATGACAGCAATACCTCAACCATCACCAGTTTTTACATTTTTTTCAAGAATTTTTTTTAAACATTACTTTATTAATTAATACCTTATAGGAGAGATTCTTAAAGTTCTCAACCATGCAGAACATCCGGCTACCAAACAGTTTAGGAGAGCTGGGGAAACCATAATGCACAACGCATGTGGCATCCCTGATACCAAGAGCCTTTAAGCACTCATTGGTGGTCACTGGGGGGTCAAAACAAAAAGCATTAGAACCAAGTGCTGTATAAAATTTAAGAATTAAATTAGTCACAATTTCCACATACCCAAAATAAATTGTGTTCCTGGACCAATGTCTTTCCTCCACTGCCCAATCACAAAATCAAACTGATAGGTAAGGCCCTCGTGAACTTTTAGAGAGAATGCTGCTGTGTTGCTGAGGGCCTGGATAAATACACTTCAGACTATTAGTGTGAGAAAATCCTGGACATTTTTGTGACACCTGAAGCTCTGGTAAGAAGAGACTATTAAAACAACATTTTTGGGTGTTATTTTTCCAGAAAACCATTGTTTCTAAAGATACCAATCAGACTAGTTAGCCTATTTGAACCAGAGAGAAATTTATGATTTTGATGAGTTATGTTTCCCCTCGTTTCCAGTGATTTGCTAATTTTTCACCCATTAGGTAGATTTCCTCTATCAAACACCAGGGAAAGTAAAATCTAGCACATGCCTCATCCAAGACACACAAAGCCGGCTGGCTTACAGCATATTTTGGACCCATTGTACTCTAGATAATTGTGTGTTTGGTAACAGTCCACTGTACCTTGTACACATGCTCCACCTCCTCTGCTGAGTTAGTGATGAGAAGGGTTTTCTGTGGGACAGAAGGGCTGAAGTCCAAAGAACCGAGTAGCACTGAGGTCTTATTGCAGTCCAGACACATCAGTATTGTCTGCATATAGCAAACAGTAATTAAACCATACAGTACTAAATATATGGAGGGTTAACACCAATGCAAACATCAAAATGCTTATAAACTAATGCAGGTTTGCAAAAATTTAGGTCCTGCACATTTAGCACCTCAGCCAATGATTGCTTCATGACCAAGGCCCTTTGAATCAGTTTCCTGATTTAATATTAATACTTAAGCATCAGACCCATTGCGCTGTCTGATTATCCCACTCCAGATTTAGTCACACTTGCTGTAATAATAACCTCCACACGTTCCTTTCTATAAAATTGGGTAGTTTCAACAAACAGTTTGTGATAGGCTTTCACAAAGGTATGATTGTCATGGGTCCTCACACTTTTGACCATATAGCGTGCAGTAGTTATAAAAAGTCATGTCATCCAGAGCTCGCTAGTTGGATTCCCAGGTGATGCTACAGCCATCAGCAGCTGTAAAGTTTTAAAAGCATTTGCCTAGTCTCACTATTATTGATAGACACTTTGCAATCCTCAAGAGACTACAGTGGAACCTCGGATTGCGAGTAACCAGATTTGCGAGCAAGACTAGCAAAATTTTGGCTTGATAAACAATTGACTCTTGATATACGCATGTGCTTCTTGCTTTGAAGCGTCATGTGATCACAACTAAGCCAATTGTACTTCTCCCTCACGCAGCAGAATTGTGGGTAATCCTCTCCCATGATCGTTCTCAGTCCGCGTGCGTCACTCGTATAGTCAATATTCGCGTGTGTGTGTGCGCGAAAGTCGTCCACACGACTTTCACGCATGTGTGTACTCTTTATTATAACGCGTGTGCGAGCGTAAAACAAAAGCAAATGTCATTAGGGACAGAAAACACTGATTCTGTTAGTGTGCATATATGGGTCACCTTCACACACACACAAACGGAAATACTGCTCTTTCATGATTCTTTTAAAAAGTAATGTGCAGGTTAATTTGTTTTATTTTTACTTTACAGCAGTGATTCTGTTAGTGTGCGCGCACACTTGTGTGATTAGAGATGTTCCTTGTTAAAGAAGAAGTGCGTGTGTGTGTATGTGTGTGTGTGTGTGTGCGCGCGCGCATGTGAAAGTCATCCCACACAGTAGCCCTCCCTCCTCTCAAATAAACTTAAATTTTTTTTTCAAAGAGTAAAGTGCAGGTTAATTTGTTTTATTTTTACTTTATATTTTATATTCATTATTTTATGTTGTTGTTTTTTTTGGGTTGTGCAACAAATATTTTTAGTTTTAATTACTTTTTATGAGACTTTTTATTTGCTTTGATATACAAGTGTTTTGATATACAAGCATGCTTCCAGAACAAATTATGCTCGCAATCCAAGGTTCCACTGTACTGCCAATCATAGCGACACAAGGCAATTACGCTCATATGTAAGCTTATGAAACCGTAAGATGTAGATTTTGCTTGGATGGAATGAAAGCCTAAACCCACACTGGCTCTTTTTGGATCAAGACTGACACCTGTCCCCACAGTTTGAATTTGTTTTTCATTTCAAAAGCATTCTAAATGTCCATTTGGCTGGATGTCTCCTTTTCACACCCCTTTAAGAGGTCATCTTTTTGGTAAAGCATTCATTGGTTGACTTGGAAGTGACCTCTGGATTGATGTCGTCCTGAAAGGTGAAATTACTCTTAATCTTTGTTTGTTTTAGCTGAAGCCCTACCTGAAGCCCCAGTTATAGTGGCAGTTATAGTGTCACATGTTTCAGACGACCATTATCTGGCAGCAGGTCAGTTCCACCAACAAACACAAGTATATTACATACCTGTTGGAATCACCGTCCACAGGCCTGCTACTTTTTATTCCTAACAGTAATATAGCAATGGTTATTCAATATTGGGACAGTAACCGTGCATGAACATACCACATGGTACTAGCCCATTGCTAAGATTAGATCTAAGCTAATTCTGGTTTAAAATTTAAACCAAAAAAGAAATAACATGACAAAGATTTTCGAAAGAGAAGGAGTTTAATCTGGCTGTTATTTTGCTTTTCTGTGCCCTCTCAGTGAGGTAGATCACTAACCTGCTGAACCCCACCATATAAAGCTGCCTCCTCTGGCACTGTGATAATGATGCAGGGGTTAAACATGTAATTCTGGACCACAGTCTCCAGCTCCCGACACCAACGACTGCCTACAGCAACAAGCTGCTGCACACACATTCTCTCTGGCCTGGACACAACTTTCTGGTAATGTTGTAAGATGATGGTCATCTATAAAGGGAAAAAATATCACTTGCAAACATTAACCATCACAGCTTTCTTTCCATTGTTTT